>JAIGNY010000298.1:0-105000 GCA_020152595.1 Chiridota heheva | reverse complement strand
TGGTGATTCTGACCTTTAGGGTATCAATACAAATGTATTATTTTCTTTAAATGGAGCTTAATTTTATAAGATACACTCACTTAGGGTTTGTGGTTTTTAGTCGGCTTTCAAAGAATAGCAAAGCACTGAATTATGGTAACATTCACGTACCATTGTTAAGATATCACTTTAAGTGCCAGTATGTAGTCTTAGGAGACCAAATGTAACTTGTTTTTGTGGGGAAACCAATGAGAGAGAATTTATCCAGACAAAACATTAGTTGTTGTGCTCCTTAAAATTTTAAACAGTCAGACCCGATCTGAAACCAATGAAAACCACAAGAATTAGGATCAAATTTCCCTTATCAATGGCTCCAATTTATTGTTGTGGAAGTTGGTGTTGAGTATCACATTAGCAATGGATGAAGTTCTTATTGTGTGGTTGAGTGGTTATTTTAATTAAGATAAGTGGTCAGACAAAATTTGCTGATTTGCTGGAACAAATTTTTAAGGAGATCATTGTTATATGTTATTAATATATGCAGGTGGCTTCTTTCTACATTTGTTGCAATTGTATAAAGCTATGATCACAAATAAAAATGAAATTATCCAAAAGATTTTGTTGTTTTTATGCTCATTGCATTGATTTGAAATAAGATATTGGCAGTGGCGCCAGAAGTGGGGGAAGAGGTGACGGAGTCGGGGGTGGGTGGGGGGCAGTCCCCCAATAACTTTAGGTGAGCATGTGTTATCTCGTTGCCCGACCTATCCCCACCCCCCAATATTGTTTTCACATGTTATCTGACCTCATCCCCCAATATTATGAACGCTCCGCTGCCCCTGGAGGGGGGAGAGGAGGCAAGGGTCCATGGCTCCCAGGGAATTTAAGTTTTTGAGCTGGAAAGACCACAGCCGCTAATATTCATTGGGGCCAATGCAGTGGTGTATTCAGCTTTCAGTGCCAGCGGGACAAATTGGGCTTGGGGAAAGTCATCACCAAATTAAGATAATATTTAAACAGTTTATCACCAAATGTGGGCAATATTTAACCTGATATATTCATTTTTTATAGTTTATTGTTCAAATATGTATAGCATATTGTATACTAGTATATTTAATTCACCAGTGGGAAAGTTTCATCCTGACAACCCTCCTCCCCTACACCTCCCCCACCAAATACTGAATGTGCCATTGGGTCAATGACTCAATTGGGATTCATTGTTTATTAGGAATTCTAAGAATGTTTATCAAGGGCCTGATACTTTCTGAAGAACATAGAGATTTTGTTGATGTTTGAAACTGTCATCCTAATAATTTCATGACAAATGAATCTGTGAGGACCACCACGTAGTTTGTTTTACTGTACAATGTTTGAGGTTGAGAAAATAACATATAACAATATAAGAAGATGCTGCTAAAAAGGGTGAGTCACCCCATAAAAAGCCCAAACTAACAGCACCACAAAACAAAATCAACAAAAAAATCAAAGATGCCCAGAGTTAGTAAAGAACTTATCAATGTTGACTTGAAAATTGTGAACAGAAATGGAGCTAACTACCCACTCAGGCAAACCACAACTCTTTGCGAAAAGCTAAAATGCTGAATATCTATCTGTGAGAACTCTGGGGTTAACTTCAAACTGTTACCATGTGTCACATAAGGATTAGCTGAAACATGCAAGAAATTACAGAAAGGCAAAGCATCACTACCAGATAGGAATTAAAAAACCTGAATTATATCACCACATATTCTTCTCAACTCAAGTGTGGTCAGACCAAGTATTCACAACCTAGATTCATAAGAGAGATTCCTTACTTAGGGAATAAGTCTAGTGGCTCTTCGCTGAAATGGTTCCCTTAATATAATGATTCTGAGCAGGTTGTGGGGTGGGGAGGGGGAGGGGGGGTACTGGTCTCCAAAATTCAAAGCTTCCACAATTCATCCTAGCAAGAGGAAATTGACAAATTTATCACTTTAATGCATTGCATTTATTTCCATAAATTCCCTTGACCCCCACCCAGTGGCATAGCAATTTCCCCTGCCCCACCCTATTTTTCACTCGATGACGTTGCATTTTGTCCCATTTCGCCTTCCTGTTCCATACAATAATTTGTAAATAGCACTGAAAAATGCATTAAGCATTTTGCCTTTCATTTACCCTCACGAGAATATCAGTTACCCCCACATTTCCTCATATAAAAACTTACATTGCAAAAATTTGTCTAGAGAGAGAGAGAGATGAACACACAATAACAATGACGGGGTCGTCGCCTGCGTATTTGGTTATATAGTACAAATGCTATCACGAAACGCTTAATACGACCCGGACGAGAACACAGGTACACGTACGGACAGACATAACATCAACAACCCAGGGCCTCGTGGTCTGTAGACAGGTATGATAACCGCTACACCACAGTAAGTAGACAACAACAAAAATTGTCTGGTTTTTCTTTTATTTTTATAGCAATTTGTGCTCCCATTTCCGAAACTGCAAGTCCCATATGACCAGTCACCTGACATTAGTCGGTTCAAATTTTGTCAAGCAGACAACATACGTTCCGGTTCTGAAGTATTTCGTGCGTTCAACTTCAAGGGACTCGTTGAAGTTACCTGATTACATAAGATTAAGACTTTCTTTGAAGGATCGTAATTTCAGATGCTAGATTATGTTACGGTAAGTTATTGAACGAAAATGTTTATTTCAGCTAAGCAAATGTTTTTGTGGACCACTGGCCTGGCCTAGTTTCCGCGAAAATAAAGTCTGCAGTATGTATGGATTCATGACTTCAGATGTCAACTTCTAAAACGTGAGATCCTTGTCTCGGACTCTTTTTAAAAAGTATCTCAGCTGCAGAGAGTGAGGCAAAATTTGTTCACTAATGTATTTTGAAGTTTGCTATTTACTCATAAGCTTGGACTGAGATTAAAAAGGCGAAATCGTCATATGTGCACAATATTTAGAATTCCTTTCAAATTTTTTGATTGGTTGAAATTTTGCTGCGCGATTCGTTGTCTCGTATTGCAAGGTATATAGTTATTTAAAACGCCTAGAAGGCCATTACACGAGTTAGCCCAATTGGTTATGGCGATCCCAACAAAAAAATTTCTTATTAACAGTCGTGAGTTCGAACCCCAGTAGAATCGTTTATTGCGACTTTTGCTTTCATCTTCTTCTTTTTTTTCTCAGCAATTTTCATTTGGTGACTAATATTGTAGAATTATAATACTAATATTTCACTTTGGTTTTCTGACAAACGCATTGAAAAACAGTAACGTAATGCGCTGTGTATGTAACTCGGCACACACAACGTACATGCTAGTGTCTGGCTGTACAAACCATGGAGTTCTCTTCTAACTCCATGTACAAACAGACAGTGGATCGGATCTTGCGTCCACAACTGGAAGTGACGTCAAAATATCGCATTCCCAATTTACCATATTTTAATGAGACAAGCCTCCCTCTTTAATTTCTTCGACACAGTTTAACAAAACTGAAGGCCCACACACCAAAGAAATCAAAAGAGTCACTGTGTCAGTCCAGTACAACAGTAAAATACAGGTTTACTTTGAATTTTACAGTGGAAGAGGCAGCACACTTTCGAGGTCAAATGTCAAATTAATCACACCTGCATTTGTCTATCATTCTTGAATAAATCTCAATGAAGATGTCAGGTAAATAGAAGTGAGTGCACTGTCAAGGATCTTTGTCTTGTCACCTTGAAAGTGGGCTGCACAGCCATGGTTGATGATCCCTTAATTTCCCTTTTGTATTGAAATTCATACACTGCCTTGAAATACTGTTCTGACACAATTTTTGTCTGATTTTGTCAAATTGTTATTTCCACCTCAAAAGCGTGCTGCACAGCCAAGATTGATGGTTCCTTTCAGCAAGAACAAGGAAATAGGCCTACTTAGGCAATTTTCAATGCTGAGTTCATTAAATTTGATTGGATTTTCACCTCAGAAGTGCGCTGCCCAACCGGGAACAATATCAAAGTGAACCTGTAGTCTATACTTAATCTGTCGGTGCTGTTTTAATAACTTGTATTGCCTGGGACTAATTCCACCTAGCCCTTTTAGTAATACTGTAATTGGGTGAACGGTGGGTACTTTAGCACATGTAGGTGTGTGGGATGGGTAGGTCAGTGGAGCTAGGGTGGGTAGATGACATGGAGATCATGCAATTTGCATATATGTAATTATAATGTATAAAATATTCCAATCAAAACAAAACATGAATAACTTATATTCTCGAGTTCGGTGCGGCATAAGCGTGTACGGTTTTGCCAAGTAAAAGAGGAAACTTTATCATTAAAGTCAATGGTTTTTTTATTTTATGAATACTTGTGTCTCCTCAGCCAGTCAGCAAAAATTAATGGTACTCATTCATGTTGGAAACTATTATCTAATACACAACATTTTTGAAGAAAAGTAAATTCTGTCGAGTATTTGTTGCAAAATGACAACAAAAAAAGTTTTTCTCCCATTGACTGCAATGATAATTGACTGTTTATTTGCCCCTTTTGACTAAAGTTTGAGATCGTTTAAAAAGCATTGTTACGTTGCCATGCACCACAACATTCCCGGATGTCTGACCTCCAGAATGCTAAAGTGATGGAATTTGTCATGTGAGTAGAATCTTCAAGTGGTACTGTATGTTAATGAGAACAACTTATGAGTGTTACCCATTATTACTGGGTGGAGGGTTAGTGTATAAAATGCATACAGAACATCAAGTAAGAAGAAAAATGGGGGGGGAGAAGAGGGAGGCTGGAGGAAACTGAAGGTTTTAGACCAGGGCTCGTCATGCACCCATAAACCTTGTGATTTGTTTTAGTTTTGTTTCACAGATTGGATAGTAATATATTCTTTGGTTCCCATTCTGCTAAATATCTACCTTTCGACATCTACATATTTTGTCTTTGCAGGATGACATAAACTAAACAATATGGATGCTGTGAAGGTCATAGGCTCCAAAACTGCCAAAGTCATCATTTTGATGACAGGAATTCCGTATGCTGTAGCTATACTTATCAATTTGATAGATGGGTGGCCATGCAGTAATCCATCTGAGAGCAGATTCAAAGCCCTGCATCCGGTAAGGGTTGTGCGTCTCAACCGTGCCATCCTCCAGCAATTCACTCTCGTTCAGTATGCCCCTCTTTTTCTGGAGTGGTCTTCCTTTTATAAGAATGCAAGCACAGTTGAAAAGGTGGGTACTGTTGAATCGTTTACAGAATTATGGAGGAATAGGATGTCCTCTCTGTACTCTCAATGCAAGAAGAGAGAAAATAGGCCACACTTGAAATGGCTACATTAGGGTCATTAGTGTAAAGGCTGCATTGGAAAAACCTCACATTTTGTTGAATTTTGATTCTTATTTAAAAACTCGTGCATCCCTGGTCATGAACCACTTTAAAATTGCGAGATTAATTCCTTGACAAATCCATTCCCTGGCAACAAATGTTCAAAAACATTCCTCATTCGGGGAAAAATTGGGGAAAATTGGAAACACTTGTTGAGGATTCGTGTGCCTTAAAAATGAATTCCAGTCATTTTATATCAGTAAAATCCAAGTTAAATCAAAACTATTAACATTTGATATCATCAACAAATATGAAATTTGGGGTGAAATACCCTTCTAAAAATATATTGAATGTTAATTAGTCATTTACTAATCAACATCTCAATGAAATTTGATAAAGACAAATGGCTGTTTTTAAGTCTAACATGGCTTTCAGAGTAGCTTCAAATTTTCATCAATTTTTTACCTAAGGTGGATAAATGTGGAACATTTTTTGCAGGGAATGGATTGCTAAGTAATTTATCTTGCAATTTTTAAGGGTTTCCTGACCAGGGATTCAAGAGTTTTTAAATAAGAATAAAAAATCAACCAAATTTGAATTTTTTCTTATGCAGCCTAACACTAACACCTCTATGATTGCCATTTCAAGGGTGGTCTATATGTGTAAAAGAAGTTGAATGAAATTAAGAATGAGGTGATTAGTTTAAAGGAATCATAATACTGAAGATTTATATAATTTTGTCAAGCATTGAATTATTCATATTCATTTTCAAAATGCAATTTCTAAGAGAAATTGAAAATAACATGAATTAACAAGAAAGGGAAAACAACCGAAGATTACTGCGTATCCAAAAGGAAATGCGTTGCAAGTCTATAAGATTGTTTTTTTTTTGTGTTCATTCTAATACTGAACATGTCTTAAAAGGCTAGCCAAGTGACACTTACAAGTACATTTGTATCAGTTGTGTTTAGAGTGACATTAACTGCTTCAAAGAACGCTCTTCACTTTTTATAAAAAATTTGTGTCATTTCACGGTTATGACTGATCAAACTCCCAAGTTATATAATTAAAAACAAATTTTGAGAGAAAGTTGAAGGCAGTTGAGCTCTCAATTTTGTTTTTGAAATTCAGCCATTAATACTTTTTTTTAATGTTCTTTGCAGCCTAATATAGATTTGGGGTTTTGCCAAATTTTTAAACAATTTTGTTATAGTCAGTTGTTTGTCATTTTGGTTAAGGATTTGAATATGAAAATAGAGCCCTATTTAAGTCAGTAACTTACATATTTTCTGGACTGATGAGGCCTGCAAATAAAAAAGGCCATAAATTTGTTGGCACAAGTGACCGATTTCTTGGTGATTGAATTTCATGTATGTTTTACAGCAGTTTAGCTACTTTGACGAAAAGTTTTATGTAAGTTTCTGTTTGTTTGTCAATCATCAGATTAAAGTGTGTAGTTTGAAAAAATTATATTGTGATTCTAAAATCAAATTAATTTTTTATTTATGGAATGTGGTTCAATGCCAGACTTGAGTTTATTACTTTTTATTTTGATCTCTTTTATAAAGTTTTCATGTACAAGTACTGTATTATTTAATGCTGTGATGGTTGTTCTGTAAGTTAAAAGAATATACATTAAATAACAGGGTGTACCCAGCCTTTTGGATTAGGTGGAGAAGGAGGGGGTGGGGAGGGGTGCTGGGTCACAAAACAAAACAAATTGATGATGGCATTTTTTTCTTCCAAACTTTTCTTCGAAAAAAGGCTAAATTTGATTGAAGAGCAAAAAACAAAAAGGTCATTGCCTCAAAATCTGGACCTTTTAGAAACTTTCTGGACCTTTTTACCTTCTGGGAGACATTGGGGAGGAGGAAGGGGGGGGGGGGCTACACTAATGATTAATTATTTTGTATTAAATTTAGTCTCTTTATTTTTTTCCTACCTAAAAATAAAAGATATGTTTTCATTTTGGCCTAAAAGCTACTTCTAAGCATCAATGTGGTTCTCTATAAACTCTCTTTATAACTTTCCTACCCAACAGGATGTTCCATTTGGTTCAAGTAATGTCACAATGGACGTGTGGCATCCCTCAAATCTGTCCTGTCAACCAGGTGACATTTCCCAAAGCTTGTTGAAGAGGCCTTTGATCATTTTTGTCTATGGTGGTGCCTGGGGGTCTGGTAGTAAAAACATGTATTGTTTATTGGCTCAACAGCTGGCCGACAAGTTGAATGCTGTTGTGGTTGTACCAGATTACCGGATTTACCCTAAGGTTTGTTGCTTGTGATATTTATTCATATTGGTTGAAGAAACTTAAAGCAGTACAAATAAAATGCTCCATGATGTTCAATGGCATCCATCATACATTGTATATCTTTGGAGAATGTTGTTAATGGAGGCATGCCAACCTGCCCAATTTAACTTCTGTACAAAGTGAACTTGGTGTTGTATATACTCTTCATCATAGGTTTTGAATCAACTACTAACTTTTATTTTCATTTTGATATTTGTGGTTTAACAGTGCTTTTATACCCTCCTCTTTTTCTGTAGAAGTTCTGTGTTCACAAATTTAAACCTCGGAGACTCTGACAGAGCCAATGTATTTGTACATTAAATGGTCAGTTTTTGGTTCCGATGCTAATAAGATAAGGAACCTATGCAGCCATGCTGGCTTGTGTATTGTATGTATGTATGTATGTATGTATGTATGTATGTATGTATGTATGTATGTATGTATGTATGTATGTATGTATGTATGTATGTTTTTGTATGCATGTATGTATGTATGTATATATGTATGTAGGTATGGATGTATGTATGTATGTATGCATGCATGCATGCATGCATGTATGTATGTATGTATGTATATATGTATGTATGTATGTTTATATGGATGCATGCATGTGTGTGTGTAAGGGTGGGTATGTATGTGTGTTTGTGTGGGTGTATGTATGTTTGTATGTATGTATGTATGCATGCATGCATACATGTATGTATGTATGTATGTATGTATATATGTACGTATGTATGTATATATGGATACATGCATGCATGTGTGTATGTGTATGTATGGGTATGTAAGGGTGTATGTATGTGTGTGTTTGTGTGTGGGTGTATGTATGTATGTATGTAGGGGTGTATGTATGTATGGGTATACTGTATGTATGTATGTAGGGGTGTATGTATGTATGGGTATACTGTATGTATGTATGTGTGTGTGTATGATACAGCGGACCATAACATCATGCTGAAGGTATTGCACAACTGATTTGGAATAGATGAGAAGGCATTACAATGGTTCCATAACTATTTAAATGAAAGAAAATTAAAAGTCTAAATTGGACAATCTCTTACTGAGGAGATCAGCCGTCCATTCTGCGTACCTCAAGGCAATTGTGCAGGCCCGGTTCTGTACAATCTTTATGCAAGCACTGTACAAAATTACATCAGTTCAAATATGCAACATGCTAGAGAATTTACTCTCATGGGGTATGCTGACGACCATTCATATTATAGCAGTTTTGCAGCAAACAGTTTTCTAGTTGAGCAGCATTGCATTGATGCTTTGGAAGAATATGCTATCCTTGTTTTAACCTGGATGAATGAAAACAGACTAAAACTGAATAATAGTAAAACTGAATACATAACATTTGGTAGCAAGGTCCAATTAGATCAATGTAGGGTTAATGTTATCAATATCAGTAATGTCCACATGGATGGTAGTCAGTGTATTAAGTATCTTGGAGTTTGGTTGGACAATCAGCTAACATTTGAAAGACACATAAATGAAAAGTGTAAAACAGCTATGTATATGCTACATCACCTAAGGTCATTACTTAAAACAATCAGTCCCTTCAACAGTTGGTACTTTCTCTTGTTATTTCTAAGCTTGATATTGTAGTGTGTTGTTTCATGGCTTGCCAAGTATCTCAATAACTATATTACAAAGGGTTCAAAATTTGCAGCAAAATTGATTTTTCAGAAAAAGAAATATGAGTGCTTCAGGATGCTTGAAGTCCTTACATTGGTTGCCAATAAGGTCTAGAATTTTATTTTAGGTGCTATGCATGTCTTTCAAATGTATAACTGGATTAGCTCCAACCTACTTAACAAGTTATTTTCATGTAATACAAAGCAATTTTTCACTGAGATTAATTCAATCTTGCACATTCAAAATACAAAAAAACCCATACTATTTGCTTGCGAGTCACTTCAAGAATTATAATGGACATTTAATAAATAAAAGATTTACAAAAGAAAGAACCAAGGTCACAAAATTTGCATGAAATATGCAACTTGATGACAGGGACCTCAAACATTGTAAAATGGTCAATGGTACCAATTGTGGTGAATTGTTTTGTAATAGAAATTAAAGAAATTTAGTGAATGTTCCCTCTACAAGTCCATACACCTTTAAGAGATCGAACTCATATTATATCTATCTTTATAGGGAACAATGCCAGACATGGTGGAAGATCTCATCAACACAATTCACACCTCGAGATCTCTTGCGTGTATGTCCGAATTGTCCGTAGACATCAATCAAATCGTTCTTGTAGGTCATTCCGCCGAGCCCATCTGTGCTCCATGACTGCAATCGAGCTTGTAAAGCGATCAGAAAATAAAGAACTACAGGGTAAAAACAGGGAAAATTCAAACATTGTAACTCGGGAGGAACAATCAACTGTGTCGTCAGATTCAAACAGTTGTACAGAAGGTCACAATTATGAAACCAAAAGGTCATCGGAGGTCATAGGTGAAGAACTGAAAAACTTATGACAGAGATGGAAAAATCAGATGTGATTGAAACTTCTGAAGATTACTGTAAGGTTGATACAGAGGAATTAAAACAGAACAAATTTATGTTAGCAGATGATGTCAGTTCTTCATCAGGCAAAGAAAATGTGCCTCTCAACTTTAAAGAAATTCTCTCATCTATAAAGGGAGTTATTGGCATAGGAGGGGTGTACCACATTATGGACCATTATCATCACGAGGCCAAGAGGGGCGTGGAGGATATATCCCCCATGTGGAGGGCAGCCAAGGGATTGGACAATTTTGAGCTTTTTTCACCAACGACTTTAGTACATCAGCTTACCCAGGAACAAAAGCAAAGGTACTGTAAATCTCTTTGATTGGTGCAGGAACAATTCTTAGTCCAACGACTCTAGTACTCAGAGAGTCCAACTGGGATGTTTAGGGGGCCAAAGGCGCAGACCTATGTCTGAGTTTGAGGGGGCGAAAACTTGCACAGTGGCGAAGCTAGACTTCTTGGGAGGGCAATGGAAGTGAAATTTCCATAAATGTGTGAGTAGCCCCCACCCCCTCCTTACCCCCTCTCCCGCCTCCAAGAAGAAAAAAAATCAAGTATGCAAACCTAAAAGAAAATGTGTTTATAATTGTTCTGGCAAAGATTTCAATTATTTTTTCATATTATTTTCTTTTATAGCTATGCAATATTTTCTCTTAGTATTCATCAAAGCTTCCCGAAAAAAAAGGAAAATATATACAAAAATTGAAGCAAACTTTACAAAAAGAAGCAAATTCACGAACATGAAGGATATTTTTTTTAATTGAAAGAAATTTTCAGAAAATTAATAGAAACTTCTCAAAAATTGAAGAAAATTTCCATAAGATTAAAGCATGAAAATTCATGAGGAAATAACCATTTTTAGGAGGAATGGTCCATCAATCAGTCATGGGTTTTGCACAAAGTCCTCTCAAGCATATAATGTATATTTATGTTCAGGCTCAACCAAGGACTTATCTGATTTGCTTCACTGGACAGCAGTTATGTGGCTTGAGCCCCAAATGAATGACCTATTGTGTACAGTGTAACAGTAGCTGGTGCTAACAAGTGAACTGTGAATAGACTATGAAGATGCTGTCAGTTAAGAAGGTATAGATTACCCCTGTGTTGTGTATGGTGTAACAATAGCTGGTTGTTAGTCAATGAATTGTGAAGTCTCTCAGGTTAAATGGTGTGGATTACCCTGATTTTGAGAAATTTGAGGGTGACACCCTCAGTTTGGAGGGGTCTAAGGGCCAAAAATTCTTAATGTGAAAATGAAGGAAACATTATGTAGATTGAAAACACAAAGGTAAATGCAAAAATTTCAAAATCAAGAAAAAAGCTGCAAATTGAAGACAAAATAATACTTCCCTCCCTAGCAATTCATCTGAGGGGGTGATTTCCCCCTTGATCTGTGCATATGTAGGGGGCCATGCCATGATCAAATGACTGGAGAGGGCCCAGCATTCTGAAGTATTAGAATGAAGAAAATGTGCCCATTTGGCACAATGGCCAATCCAACTTTGCATACTGGCATGTAAAAGGATTTTGTCAGATTTGAATTCCTTTTTTACACATTTACAGAATGTGGTAATCATTGAGACAACTAACTTTTTATGACAGCTTCTGATGTCTCTCACCCTTTTTTTTCTCCGCAGCCTTCCCCCTCATCTTCTCGTCCATGGTCTTCAAGACACGACCGTCCCTGCCGCATCCTCCATCAAGTTCTCTCAGGTACTGGCAGAAAACGAGGTGCCGGTGGAGTTAAAGCTACTGCCGGAAGGAGGTCATGCTGACCTAGCTTTGGACTTAATGAGACCTGGAAGGGTGTGGTATGACCCAATGATGGGAATCATCATGGACGCCTGCAAGAAATATCTGGAATCTTAATGGGGCCCTCAGTCTAAATCTTAAAAAGGCCCTCGGTCCAAAATCTTAACAGGGCCCTCGGTCCAACATTTTAATGGGGCCCTTGGTCCAAAATCTTAACAGGGCTCTCGGTCCAAAATCTTAACGGGGCCCTCGGTTTAAAATCTTAATAGGACCCTTGGTCCAAAATCTTAACGGGACCCTCGGTCCAAAGTGGGGGTTTGTTTCATGGCAATTCTTGATATTTGTATTGTTTCAAAATGAAATTAGTATTCACTGCAGTTGATTCGACCATTCAAAGATTATCAGTACCAAGTGTATTCAGATATATTCTAGAGACTCCAGGATAATTTTTGAAAATTCCATTCAGCGTTGTGAAATATCTTTTGGATATATGTTTGTGAAACATCTTTTGAAAATGTTTTTAATTCTTGTGCAATTTTCTTCATTTTTTAGAATATTTCCTTTATTTTGGGGCAATTTTTGGTAAATTTAAATTTCCTTCAAGCAGTCAATGTTTGGGAAATTTCTTCCAATTTTTCATTGATTTTCAGGAAATTTCCTTCCATGTTTGGAAAATTTCTATCAATTTTGGGCAATTTCCTTCATTCTCGTCCAATTTTTGGAAAATTTTCTTCATTTTGTGGCAATTGTTCTTTGATTTTCGGGAAATTTCATTAAATATTAGTGATATCACTTTTAATATTTGAGAAATTGATTTCATTCTCGTGTAATTTTCTTCAATTTTTACTAGAAATGGCTTTGCTTAAAACCAGGAACATCTCAACCTGCCCTCAAATGGAGCAGGCCAGTCGAAGAAATAGTTATATATTTCTTTGTTTCCTAAACCACAAAACTGTATACAGTTTCACCTCTCCAAGGCTTCTTCAAGATAACAACCACTCTCACTGATGTTACATGGTATTTTTAGTGACACACTTCTGAATATGATGACAATCCTTTGTCATATAAGTAGTAATCGTAATCAATGCTGGCAAATGAACTATGAGCATAGAGCTATTTAACCTCAGTGTTATGATGCAAAGTTATTCTTGTGGAATGATGTGGTTAATTTGTTGCTTGAAAATTGCAGGCCAAATTTTTAAGCAGTGCCTTTACTAATGTCTTCTTTTTGGGCATGTTTTTATTTGATTTTTGGTCAATTTTCAGGAAATTTCCTTTAATATTTGTGATGTGTGAGAAATTGATTTCATCTCGTGTAATTTTCGTTACTTTTCGGGAAATTTACTTCAATATTTGTCATATTCCTTTTTATGTCATTCTTGTGCAATCTTTAGAAAATTTCCTTCAGTTTGGGGGGCAATTTTTTTTTAAAGATTTTCGGTACATTTTCATAAATTATCGGGATATTATATATTATATTATTGTTTTTGTGACTTCATAATTGTTTTAATCCTAAGAGATTGATAGATTTTACATAATGCATCATTATTTTGTAAAATATTTTGAAAGTCAGATTGAAAAATCTAACATTTAGGAATGAAATATAATATACTGCCCTCTCACATGGGAACATATACACGATCATAGCAACAGGGCAATATTTCGGTTTTACAACTGCTAGACTGTGACAAGGTCTGTAATTCATGGGATAAACTCTCAGGGGCCAGGTTAAAGCACATAAGTTTTTTGGAAAACAACTCAATTTTGAATAGAAGGGAGCAGGAGGGGGTTTAGTGCTCCACACAGAATTCTAGGTAGGTGAGCAGGAGGACGTATACTGGAGCTAAACCATGAATAGAGTGGTAGATGAGCAGGAGGATGTGTACTGAAGCTAAACCATGAATAGAGTGGTAGGTGAGCAGGAGGACGTATACTGGAGCTAAACCATGAATAGAGCGGTGGGTGAGCAGGAGGACGTATACAGGAGCTAAACCATGAATAGAGTGGTTGGTGAGCAGGAGGATGTATACTGGAGCTAAACCATGAATAGAGAGCGGTAGGTAAGCAGGAGGATGTATACTGGAGTTAAACCATGAATAGAGCGGTAGGTGAGCAGGAGGACGTATACAGGAGCTAAACCATGAATAGAGTGGTTGGTGAGCAGGAGGACGTATACTGGAGCTAAACCATGAATAGAGTGGTTGGTGAGCAGGAGGATGTATACTGGAGCTAAACCATGAATAGAGAGTGGTAGGTGAGCAGGAGGATGTATACTGGAGCTAAACCATGAATAGAGCGGTAGGTGAGCAGGAGGATGTATACTGGAGCTAAACCATGAATAGAGAGCGGTAGGTAAGCAGGAGGATGTATACTGGAGCTAAACCATGAATAGAGAGCGGTAGGTAAGCAGGAGGATGTATACTGGAGCTAAACCATGAATAGAGCGGTAGATGAGCAGGAGGATGTATACTGGAGCTAAACCATGAATAGAGAGTGGTAGGTGAGCAGGAGGATGTATACTGGAGCTAAACCATGAATAGAGCGGTAGATGAGCAGGAAGATGTATACTGGAGCTAAACCATGAATAGAGAGTGGCAGGTGAGCAGGAGGACGTATACTGGAGCTAAACCATGAATAGAGAGCGGTAGGTAAGCAGGAGGATGTATACTGAAGCTAAACCATGAATAGAGTGGTTGGTGAGCAGGAGGATGTATACTGGAGCTAAACCATGAATAGAGAGTGGTAGGTGAGCAGGAGGATGTATACTGGAGCTAAACCATGAATAGAGAGCGGTAGGTGAGCAGGAGGATGTATACTGGAGCTAAACCATGAATAGAGAGCGGTAGGTAAGCAGGAGGATGTATACTGAGCTAAACCATGAATAGAGCGTAGGTAAGCAGGAGGATGTATACTGGAGCTAAACCATGGATAGAGCGGTAGATGAGCAGGAGGATGTATACTGGAGCTAAACCATGAATAGAGAGTGGTAGGTGAGCAGGAGGATGTATACCGGAGCTAAACCATGAATAGAGCGGTAGATGAGCAGGAAGATGTATACTGGAGCTAAACCATGAATAGAGAGTGGCAGGTGAGCAGGAGGATGTATACTGGAGCTAAACCATGAATAGAGCGGTAGGTGAGCAGGAGGATGTATACTGGAGCTAAACCATGAATAGAGACTGGTAGGTGAGCAGGAGGATGTATACTGGAGCTAAACCATCTGGGACCATGGGCTATTTGTGTACCACATATGAACTGAATACCATGTATAGTTCTTGAAATGTGTTTACAAGCTCTTTTCAACAAAATCATGTTAAGCTCCGCCCACTATGCATATTAATGAACTTCAACATTTTTGTACCATGAACATGCACACACTAGCTAACAACATAATTACACCATGGAGATACTACATGGCATAGTACCTCCATGATTACACCAAATATGAAACAAAACATATATGTGGTTGTTGAAACAGCATTTCAAGATTTTCACATTAAGCTCCATCTACTCATTAATATGATTGTCATTACCACTAAAAATGCTATATCTATTTACGGACCATGGGCTATCTGTGTACCAAATATGCCATGAATCCAGTGTTAAGTTCTTGAGATATTGAGTTTACGAGCTGGGTGTCACATACATATGCCTATACATACACACACACGTCATGACCACGGATTCTGATACTATCACATCGGAACCAAAAAGGTTCCACCAGTGCTGAGCTGCACTGGCCAAGGGCCCCTTGCTCCAAGAGCCCCTCTACTTTAACATCCCTGGGCCCTCTTCCGATAACACCAAAGTTTACGGCCCCCGAAAGCATCCCAGTTCGGCTCTGGGGTCCAACATATAACAGACCATTTAAATAAAAAGGTCATGTATATTGACAGCTTCTTTTATGGAAGATAGGAGAGCGGGTTCCTAGCTCTTTGTGAAAGATAAATAGTGCCAAGAAGTGCGTGTCTGTTAATCAGATTCCTTGTGAAATGGATGACATGCAAAGGCTGTACCTTGTAAATTACATTTAAAAATTGGCTCAAATGCCCAATATACCTGTCCATAGTGACAGCCAAATTTCTTCTATGCAAATTATTTCAATGGTGGGAAAATATTTTTATAGGAGAATATACCCTGGAAAGGTGGTACTGACAGAGGCGTAGTAATGGATACTGATGGATAATGACATGGTGAGGGTCTGTTGCAGCGAAGCACCATAAATGGCACCATGAATGTCACCATGAATGTCACAATGAATGGCACCATGAACGGCACCATGAACGGCACCATGAACGGCACCATGAACGGCACCATGAACGGCACCATGAACGCACCATGAACGGCAACATGAACGGCACCACAAACGGCACCATAAATGGACGGACAAGATTAATAGAATAGACTTCTGTAAAATGAGAGAAGCATGTGCAAAACAAAGTAATGGCAAGAACAATTAAATCCTTGGTCTTTTATATTTCTTTTCACTTATAAAGACTCAAAATTACAGCCAGAAATGAAGAATTATTCTACAAATTAACCATGATAGAATTTAATATGTTCTTTAAAGTAATTATTGCACAAAAACCTTAGAGAATCCTACTTCTAAATTATTACACAAAATCTTTTCTCTTCACCTTGATTCTTATTTAGAAACAAAAAAGGTTATCACTAAGAAGCAAGTTGGGAAGATGCAGAGGCAACACTAGACCTCATTCAACACCAACATTTTTTAGGAAGCAGACAACAAATTAATTCCTCAAATCAACTGCAACAGAAAGAGGCAAAATATTAATTGGAAGAGAAATTTACCATTGGAAATTACCACATAATGTTCTGACCAAAAGCATAAAACAAGGTGAATTATATCAAACAAAATTCATGATAGGTGGTGAAAGACTCCGCAACTTCTAATTAAAAATAGCTGTTCTGTCACTACATGTCATCCATCCTCATCATTTTATCAACCTCCTCAGGTTAACCCTTCAGTGTGTATGAAATTATCACTAACTATGTTATTAACTTTTCTGACTAGAAAACTATCATTAGTAAACTAGCATGAGTGTAGCCAGGGGCTCTTCCCCCCTCCCCTCAACAATAAGAACTCCCCACAAGTCCAGACATTTTGCTGCAAGGTCTAGATTTTGAGGCAATGACACGTTTTTGCTCTTCAGTAAAATTTAGCCTCCAAATAGTTTAAAGACCGCTATTTTTACACAATTTTTGAAAAATTACACCATCGGCAATTTGTTTTCTGTTTTACGACCCCCCCCCCCCTCCCAATGCAAATGCATTCGTTATCGCCACTCTACAATCCATTCTGATTCTCTTACTGCTTTCCAGGACTGTAATTCCATCACAAAGTGGGGAGGGGAAGGACACGGGGCCATGCTTTAACAAAGTGTGTGTGTGTGGGGGGCAATGTTTTTTTTAAACTTGTTTTTAGATTCTGCCTGAAAGTGGGGGCAGGATTACAAGTCCCCCCTCAAATTACAGCTCTGCAAGTCCTGCATGCAAGTTGCAACATATCTTTGACTGTAAGTTAATAGTATTATTGGTATATATAATAGTATTATAGGTTATATATGTTATGCAACATATGGTAATTTACCCGCTTAAGCGTGGCGAGGATATTTACGAGTTATACTTACCTTCCATGCTATAATATGCAATCTGGTCACACGACCTGGATTCTAATCGTGACTTCTAACCGAACCCTAAAACGTAGTAACCAGCCAAGCCCTGACCTCCATAATTCCTCTGTACCACCACCTCAACATTCCACCCCAGGCCTGAACGAGGGGGAGGCGGGCGGGATGCATGGAAGGTAGAGTATAACTCTCAGAAATATCCTTTAGCGGTAAATTTACTTCAGCTATACTCTACCTTCCATGCTATAATATGCAATCAGATTGCAACCGAGGATAGGAAGGATGGGAGTTCCAGACGCGCACACATTTTTTTTTTTTTTTTTTTAATGGCTGATACGAAAACTCACGGGCGAATCCGTTTAAGGGATCTAAATTCCTTCACCTTGGAAGGATGAAAGACCTCAAGAGTGGGAAGAACTAAAACATAGGAAACCACGGCAGGTACAGTCCAAACCGAACAAGGCACCGTGCATGACAGACAACGGAGGCAAACCTCGGAAGAACCTGAGCGAAAAGCCCAGAAAACAAGCCAACCGGAAGAGCGTTTGGACACAATTACAACAAAGTGTCCACAAAAACGCCACAACCCGGATCTAGCCCACGACAGAACCGCGAGGAAACTGGACGATTGGGAGGAACGGCGTGTACCAACGGTAAAACGAATTGGAAGAAATCCCGGACAAGGGAAAAGTTCGTTAGCGCATAACCGCCGTAAGAGCTAAAGTTAGTGAAGGAACACGAACGTCAAAAGTGAGTCAGACCAAAAACAAAGAGAAAAAGAAAAGCGGTTTCTCGAACGGGCGTAACGCGATCCATTGAAAAGAGGTTATACCCAGAACCCGAAAGGTGCATACCGCGGCCGTTCTATGAACAGTTCAGACTATTTTAAAAGAAAGCTACTGGATGATCTATCGGAGGAAAATGTCACATGACACACTCTGAGATCTCCCAGAACTCACCAGTGGTCGCGAGTCAAAGACCGTAGACCCCACTGGAAAAACCCTGGTGGATAGCTGCAAGTTATCCCCAGAGCTCATGATGGGAACTAAGCTTGAGAGAGGCCCACCTCACAACGGGAGAAGCGAGCAACCCCTCAGAAAAGCCATGCTACGTCGAGGAAAGGCGGCCGAGGCCACACCATCA
Organism: Chiridota heheva; assembly: GCA_020152595.1. Taxonomy (NCBI): domain Eukaryota; kingdom Metazoa; phylum Echinodermata; class Holothuroidea; order Apodida; family Chiridotidae; genus Chiridota; species Chiridota heheva. Next base: position 86,354 of record JAIGNY010000298.1, on the reverse strand, counting down.
AACGGCGCAGCTCGGGACTGAGATGCAGATCCGCGGAGCCCGGAAAGTAGACAAAATCGCCCCGGCCGAGGCTCGTGCGTGAAGCCTGCAAGGTCTTGAGCAGCCAAAGTTCGCCCTGCGCTGAGACGAAAAGGTCGGCACCCGTCAAGTTTCCGACAGAAGGGGTCACAAGAAAAGTGCCTGACCTTGATCAAGAAGCCCCGTCGGCGATATCTGGCGGGTGAAAATTACTTCCTTACCCCCAGGTGGGAGCACCCGCACCACCACCAAAGGGGGTGACCACCGACTGAACGTAAAGCGGAGGGACTGAACGACACCATCCGCGAGTCCAGAAAAACTGCCCGACCCTGAGCAAAGGTTGTTGGAAAACGACTGACCAAAAATCAAGGCTGAGCAGAACAAAAGGCAGGCCGTTAATATAAAAACGATGATAAAGAGGGCTGCCAAATCGTGTAAGGCCATGTAGCTGTGAGACGGCATGGGTCAGAAGACCAGCGGAGGCCGTAACAACTGGTCGACGGCACCTGCGGGGTCAAAACTGCTAGCAGTTCGGGGACACGTAGCTCCAGCCACGCCTATCCAACAGCTAAACTTGTCTAAGAAGTTGACTGGAGAAAGTGTTAACGCACTTCACGATAGTAACACCTTGAACCGGAGCCTGCGGCTACGGGCGAGAAAACGAATGCCGTATGTCTGTACGGGCAGTTAGAAGTAACAGGCCAGAAACCGCGAGGAAGCAGCTGTTATGTTAAAGTATGGAATGAACCATGCGGTCGTTGTTGGTAATAGCTACCCCAAAGCGTGGGTTGTCTATCAAGGCCACCCTATGGTCAAGAAAAATATCCTTCATGGAGGTAATATTGACAAGTAGGGGTAACGTGCACGCCAACCGTATGAGTCATAAAACCCCAACACTGGGGTAGAAATCACGAAGAGGTGACGCCCTGTGTATACTACACAGACCCGTTAAACACCCTGCACCACAGAGCGGAAAGCCGTGGCTACTGGGGGACTTACGGTGACAAAACGCGAACCCGTTAAAGTATTATAGATCCGCAGTTATGGGTCTACAAAAGCCAGCATGACAAGTAAAAACCACGAGTCCTCCATAACGATGTCTCCGTGCACCACGGAGCAAAAAGCTAAATACGCCGAGGGGACAACTGGTACTGGCATCGCGGTCCCTTTAACGTAGTAGCATTCTCAAATTAGAGCCCTGCTGCTCTCCTGCCTATCCACATAATCCCTTCTTTATGGTGTGTCCACCTTATAATCGGGGCTTTGGCTGTATTCAGCGGATTTCAATGCAACAAAATTCTGCTCCTCTTGACCTTGGTCATTGACCTCTGTGTCCTCTGTATCAGAGTCGTAGTTAGTATAAAGGTCATAGATAAAAGGGTATAGCTTGGGTATGGCGTTCTTGCTTTCCAGCATCTTTTGTCGGTACTTGCGCAGAACCACCCAGAGTTCACCTGTAAGAGAAAGATGTGTATAATAATGGTGGTGTACGAACATGCAAGTTGCAACATATCTTTGACTGTAAGTTAATAGTATTATCGGTATATATAACAGTATTATAGGTTATATATGTTATGCAACATATGGTAAATATGTTAAGCTTATTTACCAACTGAAAATAAAAGTTGGTTTCCAATAACATAATCTCAAATTCAAAGCCATATGGACATGTAGAGGTAAGATTGCCATCATCCCACATTAACCAAATTCCAGAATTCTTACCATATATAAATGAATTTGAAATCAATATCTTGTGTTGCCAACTTATTTGCAACTTTGATGAAACTTAAGTAGCAACATAATAAAGAATTCTAAAAGAAAGTAATTTTGTAGTTACATAGTAAAAACTTTGTAGTAACAAAGTAAAGACTTTGTAGCAACAAAATAAAGACTAGCAACAAAGTAAAGACTAACAAATTAAAGACTAGCAACAAAGTAGACTTTGTAGCAACAAAGTAGACTTTGTAGCAACAAAGTAGACTAGCAACAAAGTAGACTTTGTAGCAACAAAGTAGACTTTGTAGCAACAAAGAAAGAATAGCAACAAAGTAAAGACTAACAACAAAGTAAAGACTAACAAATTAAAGACTAGCAACAAAGTAGACTAGCAACAAAGTAGACTAGCAACAAAGTAACTAGCAACAAAGCAAACAAAGTAAAACTGTAGCATCAAAGTAAAGACTAACAACAAAGTAAAGACTAACAAATTAAAGACTAGCAAGAATATCAAGACTAGCAAGAAAGTAAAGACTGTAGCAACAAAATAAAGACTAACACAAAGTAAAGATTAACAACAAAGTAAAAACTGTAGCAACAATATAAAGACTTTGTAGCAAGAAAGTAAAGACTAGCAACAATATAAAGACTGTAGCAACAAAGTAAAGACTTTGCAGCAACAAAGTAAAGACTAACAAATTAAAGACTAGCAACAATATAAAGACTGTAGGAAGAAAATAAAGACTGCAGCAACAAAGTAAAGACTAACAACAAAGTAAAAACTTTGTAACAACTTAGAAACTAAGAACTGTATCACTTACCTACTGTAACTACCTGAGAGGTGAGGAATTGGTACATGTTATACACATCTTCACACAACTCAAGTCATGAAAGGTGAAATATGCCAGGTCCTCTCAGCTTCAGAAGCAGCCATTATCTGTAGTAATGCTGGAGAAAAAATAACAAGTTAGGATGGATGTAGACTTATAAGGTATTACTAAATATGCCCTTTGATTATTACTCTTCAGAAGTTCTTATCAAGCTTCATCCATTACAAGAGCCAACACACATCTGTTGTGGGCGATCTGGCATGTCCCGATCATGATCAGAGAGTTGCCAATATACCACTTAGTCAATCTACCATATGGTTGCCAATCTACCAGAGAGTTGCCAATCTACCACTTAGTAACCAATGTAACACTTAGTAACCAATCTACCACACAATTGCCAATCTACCACATAGTTGCCATCTGCCACATAGGAACCAATCTACCATGTAGTTGCCTATCTACCATCTAGTTGCCAATCTATCTCAGAATTGCCAACCTACCACATAGTTGCCAATCTACCACATAGTTGCCAATCTACCTCATAGTTGCCAATCTACCTCAGAATTGCCAATCTACCACATAGTTGCCAATCTACCACATAGTTGCCAATCTACCACATAGTTGCCAATCTACCACATAGTTGCCAATCTACCACATAGTTGCCAATCTACCACATAGTTGCCAATCTACCACATAGTTGCCAATCTACCACATAGTTGCCAATCTACCACATAGTTGCCAATCTACCTCAGAGTTACCAATATAAAACATTTGAAATATTCTGCCTGGTTTTCAAGATCTCAATATGACCTCCAATTTTAATGGATTATTCTCTTCAACTTGATTAGACAAAAGAGAAATAAAATTTTAATTACAATTTCAACTTTTCTTTCTTAACACAAACAAAATAATTTATGTAATTTCACCTTAGTTGTAACACTTTCTCACCTTTCAATCTGGGGTCTCCCCAAATACTCCACAGCCCCAGTTCCAGTGGCGATAGCCGGAAGGTGAGCCTTAGATATGCCTGGTTCATGAAATCCACAGTAGGCCTTCCAAAAAAAAAAAAATTTTTTAATGTTCAGACCCTAGCTTGATTTAAAAAGGGGCAGGGTGCTAGACTTGTTGAGGGGCACATTGAATACATGCGCGAAGCGCTGGGTCTTTCGGCGTGGCCCCTTAAGGCTCAATCTTCCAGTAAAGAATCAATGGGATTTCAGCTATAAGCATACATCTCAGAATGAAGCTATTCTGACTGATAAGGTCCAGTCACTAACCAAACAACAATTGCTTACTATGCTATCATTCTGTGTTCTGTATCCATGTAAGGTATTTCATTTATGAGGCTAATTAAGATTATTAGGTTAAAAAAAAATTCTCATGAGGGCAGGGCTGACCCCAGGGGACAGGGCAGACCCCAAGGGGGCAGGGCGGGCCCACAGAGGGGAGGGGGAGCTGCCCCTGTGAAAACAGCTAAGCTAGGGTCTGATGTTCCTCTAAATTTTCAGGAACTAAATTTCAGTTATTATCCAAACTTTGATGTAGTCCTTGCTGTTACATTGATCTATTCCAACATACTCCCATCACTTAATTCATGCACTATGAAGTGAACAATTACGTCTGCAGTTTTCAGGATTTATTGCCTGTGATTCCTACTAAATCCAGCGAATCATTTGTTTTCAAGCTTCAACATTTTCTTTGCTATGACATTTCCACCAAAATTACAACAATGTTTGCACAAAGGCACAGATTATGGCCTCTAAAAGATGACTGATTTTACACTATCTGTAATGCTAAATGGGTTGGTTTTATGGCATCACTCCGATTACAACAATTAAACAAAGTTCCATGGACACATCAAGGAACCACATCCTGTTGTCCTTGGGGCATGAACTAGAGGGTGGCTGTGGCATAGACAGCAGCTGAGAAGTTCAACCATGAATTTTGATGCCAACATCAAAGGAGCCTTGATAAATTTATTTCTCAAAAAGTGGGGGCCTGAGCCCCAATCAAGCTCCTATCCACCCGATCATGGCTATGTCATTTGTGGTGGGGTTCCCAAATTGTGTGTAATTGGGTCTCATTTAAGAATAAAAATAATAATAATTACCAGCATTTAGATGCGGTATTCATTGTAAGTACCACAGCACTTACAAATACCAACAGTCCACACATACCCACTAAACTCCTCAGGGATTATGCTGGGGTGGGGCGATGCCCTGGTGCAACCACAGTGTCGCAACAAGTCACCAACCACATGAAACTATCACCCTGCTCTGTCCCTTAAATATATTGAGCATCAGACAAAGAAGCAGTAGGTGCCATTTTTAAAGTCTCTGGTATGACCCAACCCAAAATCAAACCCAGGCATAAAAAGTTGGGACCCAAAATTAGTTGATTGAAAACTGAGATTGAAAATTAGCCATCGAAAATCTTTCAGAAGTGAAAAACAGGTAGATAAAAAATCTGCCCTAAAATAGTAACAAAAACTTATCGCTGAAAGACAATCCTGAAAACATTTTCTACATGACGGTGAGAAACTGCTCTCAAAAACGCAGCCTCACTTACCTTATTGAGTTCCCTTCTCATGAGATCTGGTTTAAACTGGTTGTCAGAGCGGTTGAAACGCAGGGCATCAAGAGCAAGAATTTCAGTTTCCCTTCTACCCCACATATCCCTGTAAATGAAATAAGAAATTGACGTTTGTTGTAAAATAGGAGGGTGATGGACACATGAAGTTGTTATGATGTAAATATCTGTGTGCGTAAAACTTATCTGCTTTAAGGTCTTAAGTTTACAATGCTCCACAACTGGTTAATAAATGGCCATGGTCATGATGTACATAGTCCAGTGGAATTGTCGGGATGTTATAAACCTTGTTAAGCCTAAAGTTAACTAATATAATTTTCTGGAACCAGAAATGGTGTAGCACCATAGCACAGATACTACAAGATTATAAATGGAAAGGTCTTCCAAATTTACATTGTAGAAAATATTCTCACTCTTTAATTTTAAAGGTGCCGAGTTAAAGTTCCAAGGATGCTGTGTTTTCGCATAAACTTAACCTGGAAAAATCCTAGTAGAGCGAGAAGTCATCATATAAATGAAATACTTTTTTCCTTTTTTAAACCTTAGATTCATCTTTCTAAACTTATACTCCAATCTAACCCTAAAAATGAATAGAAACAAAAATACAATGAGCCATAAAAATAATTTGATTTCCTTTCCAAGGGCAGAAATCTTTTGTTCCCAGTGGTCAATGCATGTGGTCGAAAGGACAATGAAATGTGGACAAATGAACGGACTGACGAAAGGACGGACATACAAACAGTAGAGATGCTATATCCCCTCTACACCAACTTCGCTGGCGAGGGGATAAAAATATTCAAATCAAAATCAAGAGGAAAAACGGCAACCTTTTCGAGGCAATTTACAACTCTAGGATTGTATCCCTTACCTTGTTGTATTGTCCACATAATTCCCAGTCCATTTGAAAGTGTTTGTATAGCCAGAGTACGAGCTGAACCTTTCCACACCTTTAGTTTATGAGAAAATTTCAGAAAACAGCAAAAAGTTTCATCAAAATTAGTTAAATTTTTATTTATTCAAATTAATTTTAAATTTTAATTAAAATCATGAAAAATTAAAAGGCTGTAAATTTTCTATTTCACTTCCACAATATTTTTTATAGGGTATACCAGCAGTGAAACTTTTATACAAAACTTGTTCGGTATATCAATATCAATCAGTATGTCATTTTGCTACTATCAGTATATTCCTCTTTGAAACATTTAATATGACAGTGGCTAGGCACTACTAACATAGTACATTTCAAAAGAACAAAAACCTTGTTTGCTTGTGTTGAACAGCACTTTAACAGTTAAAGTCATATACGCCAAAAGAAGGTAATCATGAATGGCAGCTAAAAGCTAAATCCATCCAAGCCATTAAGCTCATGGAGCCGGTGCTTATCCCTGGTTTCCATGGCGCAAACAGATGAGAGTACATGACTGCCCCTGAAGGGATGCCAGTCCATTGCAGATTAACTCCCCAGCAGTGCTGGTACTCATTTTACAGCTGAGTGGACTGAATCAAGTAGAGTAAAGTGTCTTGCTCAAGGACACAATGCAGCACTCACAACAGAATCAAACTCGGTACCTCTCGAATACGAGCATGACTCCTTAACCACTGAGCCACAGCACCTCTTAATGGCAGAGTTAGAATTAACTATAAAATTTCCCATGGTTCTAAATAAAAGTGTAAAAAATCTTCCCACAAAAAGGTAATTGTCTTTATATGCTCACAATTAACCACACACGTTCCCTCTTTCGCAGTTTAATGTACTAATTATTGCACAATTACGTTGGGTGACGTTCTTTGAACAATGAACCCGAAACGTGGCTGAAACCTAACTTTTTACCACATATACAGTACTGTTGCTTACTCAAGAAAAAAAAAAAAAATAATGTATTTTTTTTTCAATGAAAATTTGTTTCTTCCTGCAAATTCCTGTTGTTCGCATGATTATACCTGCCAGAACAGTGACTTTTTTTCTTATTTTCAGGTCTGATTAATGCTTAATTTTTTGGAGCTTGAACTGAATGCAAACAGATTTGTTGGTTTTATGGCAGTGCTATGAGGTTATATAGTAAATGATGGTAGCAAGGGTATAGATAGAGGAGTAACAGGAGAGAAGTGTAGAGGAGGGTAAAGGAGTCAAATAATGACCAGCTAGGAAGGTTGAAAGGTCAGGCTAGATTAGAGGTAAGGTCGGGTTTGAAAGATGGTAGCAGAGGGAAACGTTAAATATTGTTAAAAAGTTACATGTCCCAGAAAAAAATTAAGTATTTGTGTAAAGGAGTTTTTCAGAGATGGTACCATCAGAGGTAAGCTAATTCCTTCTGTCATGAACCATCTGTGGGACATTTTAATGTGGTAATCTGTGATTCCTTACCTTTAATAACAAGGCACTCATTGCATTCTAGTGATTCTGTGAATAATCTTGACAGGATCAGTTCTGGGCAGATCATGAAACGGATTTCCTCTTGCACTAACCCCATGCCTAGTACACCTCCACCTAAAAATTTGTTGGCAAAATCCATCTAGAGGTGAAAGTAGATGAATTGTAGATGATATTATCTATTTCAAGAAATTACTGGCCACCAGCTGCCTGTAATCACTTTCCGCCAGCTGCCTGTAATTACTCGTCACGAGCTGCCTGTAATTACTTGCCGCCAGCTGCCTGTACATACTAGCCACCTGCTGCCTGTAATTACATGCCGCCAGCTGCCTGTAATAACTTGCCGCCAGCTGCCTGTAATTACCTGCTGCCTGTTACTTGCCGCCAGCTGCCTGTAATTACTTGCCGCCAGCTGCCTGTAATTACTTGCAGCCTGCTGCCTGTAATTACTTGGCGCCTGCTGCCTGTAATTACTTCACCGCCAGCTGCCTGTAATTACTTGCCAGCTGCCTGCCTGTTTACTGCGCCAGCCAGCCTGTAATTACTTTACTTACCGCCAGCTGCCTGTAATTACGCGCCAGCTGCCTGTAATTACTTGCCTGCTGCCTGTAGCCTTGCCCAGCTGCCTGTATTTACCAGCTGCCTGTAATTACTTGCCGCCAGCTGCCTGTAATTACGCAGCGCCAGCTGCCTGTAATTACTTCGCGCCAGCTGCCTGTAATTACTTGCCGCCAGCTGCCTGTAATTACTTGCCGCCTGCTGCCTGTAATTACTTGCCGCCTGCCTGTAATTACTTTACGCCAGCTGCCAGCCAGCTGCCTGTAATTACTTGCGCCAGCTGCCTGTAATTACTTCTGCGCCTGCCGCCTGTAATACTTGCCGCCAGCTGCCTGTAATTACTTGCGCCAGCTGCCTGTAATTACTTGCCGCCAGCTGCCTGTAATTACTTGCCGCCAGCTGCCTGTAATTACTTGCCGCCAGCTGCCTGTAATTACATGCCGCCTGCTGCCTGTAATTACATGCCGCCAGCTGCCTGTAATTACTTGCCGCCAGCTGCCTGTAATTACTTGCCGCCTGCTGCCTGTAATTACTTGCCGCCAGCTGCCTGTAATTACTTGCCAGCTGCCTGTAATTACTTGCCGCCAGCTGCCTGTAATTACTGCCGCAGCTGCCTGTAATTACTTGCCGCCAGCTGCCTGTAATTACTTGCCGCCAGCCGCCTGTAATTACTTGCCACCAGCTGCCTGTAATTACTGCCGCCAGCTGCCTGTAATTACTTGCGCCAGCTGCCTGTAATTACTGCCGCCAGCTGCCTGTAATTACTTGCCGCCAGCTGCCTGTAATTACTTGCCTGCTGCCTGTAATTACATGCCGCCAGCTGCCTGTAATTACTTGCCTGTAATTACTTGCCGCCAGCTGCCTGTAATTACTTGCCGCCAGCTGCCTGTAATTACTTGCCGCCAGCCGCCTGTAATTACCGCCTGCCAGCCTGTAATTACTTGCCGCCAGCTGCCTGTAATTACTTGCCGCCAGCTGCCTGTAATTACTTGCCGCCAGCTGCCTGTAATTACTTGCCGCCAGCTGCCTGTAATTACTTCTGCCTGCTGCCTGTAATTACTTGCCGCCAGCTGCCTGTAATTACCAGCTGCCTGTAATTACTTGCCGCCAGCTGCCTGTAATTACTTGCCGCCAGCTGCCTGTAATTACTTGCCCGCAGCTGCCTGTAATTACTTGCCGGCAGCTGTCTGTAATTACCATTGCCGCCAGCTGCCTGTAATTACTTGCCGCCTGCTGCCTGTAATTACTTGGCGCCAGCTGCCTGTAATTACTTGCCGCCAGCTGCCTGTAATTACTTGCCGGCAGCTGCCTGTAATTACTTGCCGCCAGCTGCCTGTAATTACTTGCCGCCAGCTGCCTGTAATTACTTGCCCGCAGCTGCCTGTAATTACTTGCCGGCAGCTGCCTGTAATTACTTGCCGCCAGCTGCCTGTAATTACTTGCCGCCAGCTGCCTGTAATTACTTGCCGCCAGCTGCCTGTAATTACTTGCCGCCAGCTGCCTGTAATTACTTGCGCCAGCTGCCTGTAATTACTTGCCGGCAGCTGCCTGTAATTACTTGCCGGCAGCTGCCTGTAATTACTTGCCGCCTGCTGCCTGTAATTACTTGCCACCAGCTGCCTGTAATTACTTGCCGCCTGCCTGTAATTACCACCAGCTGCCTGTAATTACTTGCCGCCAGCTGCCTGTAATTACTTCGCCTGCTGCCTGTAATTACTTGCCAGCTGCCTGTAATTACTTGCCGCCAGCTGCCTGTAATTACTTGCCGCCAGCTGCCTGTAATTACTTGCCGCCTGCTGCCTGTAATTACTTGCCGCCAGCTGCCTGTAATTACTTGCCGCCAGCTGCCTGTAATTACTTGCCGCCAGCTGCCTGTAATTACTTGCCGCCAGCTGCCTGTAATTACTTGCCGCCAGCTACCTGTAATTACTTGATTACTTGCCGCCAACTACCTGTTAAAAGTTTTTTACTTGCTGTTGCATAAAGTTAAACAAACATAAGATGACTCTCGTAATACCTAATACACATGCAGCATTGTGCTAACTTTAATTTAATCCCAAACAATGGCGAGATAGAAATCATTGGGCTTAATCAACGATCATGGCAACTAATTTTTTAATTGGGATAAAATTCCAGATTTAAGATTTATAAGTACGATTGACTCATCAAAAAATTGTCATCTTTTGTACAGAAATTCCCCCAACTTTGTACTAGCAGGGTATTTACGAGATTATACCTATCTTCTATTAGTGATATGGGCCTCTTGTCAAGGCATTTGCATAATAATCGCATAGAAAGTAGGATATAAAGTAATAAAGTACATGGGGTCTGGGCAGGGGATTTATCAAACCCTTCCTGGTAGCCCTAATCACAACAGTGCAATGCTTATTTACCTGTAACATTCCTCCGCCCTCCTCTTCAATCATACCATGTGTGGATAAGTATAACTTTGACAGCCTTGCTGTACTCTTCTCCCACTCCGGAGAATCTTTCAGAACTCTCCTGGTGAAGCTGATTGTCCCTGTGGGAGCTGGCGATAAAAATCCAAGGATAACATTTTGGATTATACCGTGAGCTGCTATACAGTATTACACGATCTTAACTCAATACGGGACTATTAAATGATTGTCAAATAATGACTTATGATTTTCTAAGTAACTATGTGACTATCAAAAATGTATGAAAAAATTACTTAAAAGTCACATGTCATTATTCGTACATATGTTTGCAACAACATTACATGAGAATGACTGCCCCTTGGTTTAAATTCATTATTCGTTCATCTAAATGATTGTCACATAAGGACTTACTTTGAGTTATTCTTCGTACAACAACCAAAACGACTTCAAATGACTGCGTCCAAAATATGAGTTAGGCAGGCAAAAATGTTCTAAGGGGCAAAAGTGTTCTGTCAGAAAAAAATATATTCTTATCCTTAAAAGTTTTCCCCAATTTGCAGAACTATTTTCGTTCTTAAATTGTAATTTCTATTCCATTTCCACAATATTCTGAGGTCACATAATACTTAAATTAATGTACAAAATCTGATCATCATTTGAGTGCAATCAGTATTGTACTTCACTGCAGTTTTCCCTAAAATTTCAGTATATTTTCTTGGCACCTTATGATCAAATTATAATAATAACAATAATAATACATCCATTTTTACAGTGCTTTTTTCTAGGGCCTCACAGTACTGAACTTTTTCATGCGATCATCTTACAAACTGAAATCTATTTCAAGTTCCTGGAAGCCAATCTCAACCCTACAGTCATCATCGTGTGGCAGTCATTAAGCCAATCTCAACCCCACAGTCATCACGGTGTGGCAGTCATTAAGCCAATCTCAACCCCACAGTCATCATGGTGTGGCAGTCATTAAGCCAATCTCAACCCCACAGTCACCACGGTGTGGCAGTCATTAAACCAATCTCAACCCCACAGTCATCATGGTGTGGCAGTCATTAAGCCAATCTCAACCCCACAGTCATCACGGTGCGGCAGTCATTAAGCCAATCTCAACCCTACAGTCATCACGGTGTGGCAGTCATTAAGCCAATCTCAACCCCACAGTCATCATGGTGTGGCAGTCATTAAGCCAATCTCAACCCCACAGTCACCACGGTGTGGCAGTCATTAAACCAATCTCAACCCCAGTCATCATGGTGTGGCAGTCATTAAGCCAATCTCAACCCCACAGTCATCACGGTGCGGCAGTCATTAAGCCAATCTCAACCCTACAGTCATCACGGTGTGGCAGTCATTAAGCCAATCTCAACCCCACAGTCATCACGGTGTGGCAGTCATTAAGCCAATTTCAACCCCACAGTCATCATGGTGTGGCAGTCATTAAGCCAATCTCAACCCCACAGTCATCATGGTGTGGCAGTCATTAAGCCAATCTCAACCCCACAGTCATCACGGTGCGGCAGTCATTAAGCCAATCTCAACCTAACAGTCATCACTGTGCGGCAGTCATTAAGCCAATCTCAACCCTACAGTCACCACAGGGCGGCAGTCATTAAGCCAATCTCAACCCTACAGTCATCATCGTGTGGCAGTCATTAAGCCAATCTCAACCCTACAGTCATCACGGTGCGGCAGTCATTAAGCCAATCTCAAGCCCACAGTCATTACGGTGCGGCAGTCATTAAGCCAATCTCAACCCTACAGTCATTACGGTGTGGCAGTCATTAAGCCAATCTCAACCCCACAGTCATCACGGTGCGGCAGTCATTAAGCCAATCTCAACCTAACAGTCATCACGGTGTGGCAGCCATTAAGCCAATCTCAACCTAACAGTCATCACGGTGCGGCAGTCATTAAGCTAATCTCAACCTAACAGTCATCACGGTGCGGCAGTCATTAAGCCAATCAGGTACTCCTATCCTGCTCCAATCCCTTATGCTTAGCACCAACTAGTCATCACGGTGCGGCAGTCATTAAGCTAATCTCAACCTAACAGTCATCACGGTGCGACAGTCATTTAGCCAATCAGGTACTCCTATCCTGCTCCAATCCCTTATGCTTAGCACCAACTAGAGGGCAGCAGGTCCCATGTTTAAAGTCGTTGGTATGATCCCATTCTAATGTTTTAATAATAGTTATTCTTATGTAGATGAAACAGACACAGGAACTAGGATTGGTACGATTACATTCTTGATATGTGATTTGATAACTAATGATGAACTGAATGCTGAAAGATGAATGAATAATATATCTAATAGACTACAATACATACTAACGATAATAGGTGGCAGTATTTACAATCAATATGTTTGGACATTAAAGCCATGGCCTACCAGCTGAAAAGCAAGTACTCTACCAATAGACCTCACCAAGTACAGAAATAGGCCACGCCCACCTTAGCAACGCCGTATCTAGGTGGGGCAAACAAACCTCACATCCGCAATCATGCATGACCAACGCATTAATATTTAGATGTTTATGTGGCCTGCGAGAAGTTTTGATCCATTTATGGCACTTCTCCGGATATTTGGAGTTTTTAGCAAAAGGAATAAACAAAATTCTGTTTGCTAACCGTTCTGGGTAACTGGAATCGGATTTACAAATCCTGTAGTGTACACTTTTTGTTCAACATCTTGGTGTCACTCAGTCTGTGTGTGCAGAATTTTGTTTTGTGTAGTATATTACATTGACTGCATGAGCACGCACCGCTATCTAGATGTACTGTACCAGTACCACATAGAATTTTTGCCCCACTTGTTTATGCAGATTTTGTTGCTAGGCATATTCATGCAGTGATTGGTTAAAACAAGCTGTCAATCATCTAATTTAGAGAGGTTAATTGAGTTAACCAGTCAGTTATGCGGATGACTTCTTTCTCCTAACCCATCATTTCAACAATTCAATTCATATTTAAATTCAGAAGTTATTGTTCTACTTACGTTTGGTTGTTACTCTTCTAAAGTAATTTACTAAACATTTCAGTTTTTCAGTCTTCTTAGGATTTCTTCCCTCAAATAACCTGAAAATATATTTTAAAATACATCGTTTTTTTTCCACAATAAAGTTGCTAGAGAAAAATGTAAACTAACAAAATTGATATCAAAATGACTATCTGTAAACAGCACACTGGGCTATTAGTGAAAGGTAGATAGTACTGTAGGATGAGAAAACATTTTATATGTTCTATCCTCAACAAATTTGACTTACTGGATGAAACATGCTTGCTAAAATAAGAAGTCACATAACCAGTTAAAATCGGAATAAATGTACGCAGTTACAGGGTTCTAGCTATGATGGGCGCCGCCGGGTGGGCTCGCCCAAAACTCGCAAATCCCGCGTGACACTTGGCTCCAAGATTCACTCTTCTGCCCAGCATTCAAAAGTTTAATTCGGTTAAACAGATCTCTGTTTAATCTTGCTCTATTTGTCATCTGCTGATTTACACACATAACATAGCATATATTACGCACAATAAATTCCACACAAAACAACTGAACTATATAGGAATTTAACCCAATTGAACATACATATTATCATAAAATCACCCGTACATGTCACCTACATAAACATACTCACATGCACACAGTTCAGGTTCACATTTTAGTCCTTGTGAATCACTGCTTGCAGTAAATATTACACCCCAAAGGGCCCACGGCGTGCTTATAGACCGGTCCAAATGTAAGTAACCAATCATATTGTTATAAACCCGGTATGCACTTAACATTATAAAAGACTGATCTATATTCTGGGATTTGTGGGGGATTTAATATTGACAAAAGTTGTTGGGTAGTTCATAGGAACATGTGCCACTAGTTAAACTTGAAATAATCATAATAATGTATAGCTTTCGTCGAACGATACTGGGACAAAAATAAAAGCGGTAAAAAGTTTGGGCAAGATGAATAACGATGGGAATTGAGAGAAGAGTTTCTGGCATATGTTTGTACTTTTTTTGAAAAGGGAGGGGGGGGGGGTCAGGGGGAGGCTTTGACAGTTGAATATCCATTGTAATTTCTAGTCAAATTGTACAGAAAATATTTCGTAAATCCTTCTAGCATTCCGAAAAAATGATAAAATAAATAAAAATAATCTTTTTCGTTGACAATTTGTCAATAGAAGTGGACTAAAATTGAACAGATCTTCACGAGAGCGGGGTCTAGGAGGTCACCCTGGGCATGCCACTGATTGTCACTGGAGCCTGGCACTCAAACTTGTCTAGCTTAGAACCCTGTGCAAGTATACTGTTTGCCTTAAATCACAAGTCCCTACAGTTACTCAATAGTCATTGTGAATTTTATTGAAAAACTTTCGAAAATTTTTGTAAATGAATGAATGAATAAGTCAAGATAATATGTTACAGGTTAGTTAAATAGCTACAATTTGCCGTCTGAATAAATTTGGGAAAATATATTGAATCAATAAAAAAATGTTTTGAATTTTCGATAAAATGCAATAATAATTGTTAATATAATAAGGATGTAAATACTCTCTTCTACAGTAGACTTTCTATACCAGTCAGTTTAACACAAATTGTGGAATTTTTGAAGTTCAATATCTGCCTTTACAATTTGTTTGTTTGTTTGATAAGGGCTTAACAGCACCACGACAACAAAGGTCAAATTGTGCCTGAGAGGTCAGATCATTCTAGAGGTAGGAAGGAAAGGAAACAGGAAGAGAATGAGAGAAATTCAAGAACAAAAGGTCAGAAAGCTGTGATCGAGAGGGGAGGTGCATGGTTGAAACAAAAACATAGTAGAGAGGGGGTGGAAGAGGTGAATTAAATATGGTTGTAGAGGGAGGCATGATGAAGGAAGGAGATAATTTTATCTGGAGAATTTTTCTGGAAGAACTACAAACCACATATCAGAGTAGTATCTTAACAGTGTTATTAAAGGATTCTTTCAGGGGTCAAACAAGTCTGTCTTACAGACCTTTTCAAACCAATTTTATCCGAACGTGATTTCTTCAGTACTTCAGCCAATCAAATGCTGGGGGAACTTTTCCTTTGTTTTCCAACCAATCATGTACAGGTCTGAGAAAAAAAATGTAAGCAGCAAAACGCATGCGAATTTCCTTCATGTATAACGCACGTACGATACGTGCGCTTGAAAACATTTTTTCATACGCTTGGTCCCATACTGTGCGGGAATTGTGCAGACGGCCAAGATTCCTCCAGTATTTTATTGGTCAATAAGATTCTTCCAGTATACGATTGGTCCATTATGAACATGTGAATCTCAACCATGTGACATTATTCAAATTAGTTATATGGAAATTGCCAATTCAGATTTGAAAAGGTCTATACGAAAGAGGACTTCAAAGAAACAAAATAGTTAAGAAAGCATTCAAAAGCCTTATTCCATTAAGGAGATATTTAAGTCTTAAGTTTGGTATCATTTATGTGGAAACGACTGAAATCAGACTAGTTGTGATGTCATAGCCTCAGGTTCCTCAAAGTCTTTATGTATTCTATCACATTTTGTGGCTAAAAACCATGGGATATGTCAAAAAAAGTAGTAAAACTGAATCTAAGAAGGGTATTTTTAATATACCACCTGAAGAAAATTCAAGGAAAAATAATTTAAATAGTGAAAAAATTAAATGAACTTTCTTTAAAATACATAAACAATTGTTAAGAATGTGAGGATGAGGACACCAGCTTTCCATAGTAGACTTACTTCACCAGTCATTTATACACCAATTAGACAAGAAAGAGTTTTAAACTTGAATATCTCCTTAAGAGAATAAGGTTTTTGAAAGCTTTTTTTCACTATTTTGTTTCTTTTAAAGTCCTCTTTCATATACGATGGACATGCTTGACCACTGAACTAATCCTTTAATATTTTTGTCCACTTATCATACAATACAAGTCTGACCACCGAACTAATCCATTACTGTATTTGACAAAATAAATCTGGCAGGACGCTCACAAAATTAGAATTGTACCAATTTTTACTGCTAAGTTTCTTCCTAATAAGCGACAAAATATAGCATTTACAGTTCTATTGCACACTATGGTGCATCACAAGTAGTGCTGCTAACAATAAGCAATTAATTGCTAATCGCTCACAACTCTTCAAAAAAGATTAGTAAAAGTTTTAAACGACTAATCACAAAAAAAACAATTAGCAACACTGACATGGATCGTTAAATACCAAAAAAAATAACTAAAGTTTGAGCAATATACTGAAACAAAACTCTCTATGCTTAAAATGCTTTAAAAATAAATAAAATTCCTTCATTTTTTTATTACGTCGAATGTAGGTACAATGAATTAAATTCACTACACCAGGTTTTTTACTGAATGCCTACCTGTTAAAGTTAATGTCTGGAAAGCTTGAATACTCTGATTTCTTCTGTTGCGTGTTACGTCTTGGAAAGGTACAGAAGAACGCATTGGCAAGCAGACTCGCTGCCTGATGCTGCGTCAGAATAATGGTATGATTGCATTGCTTCTTTAGAAGAGGAATGGGCTGCAATGGAAGAGAAACAAAACAATGGAAAATAAACAAAACAATGGAAGAGAAACAAAACAATGGAAGAGAAACAAAACAATGGAAGAGAAACAAAACAATGGAATAAAAACAAAACAATGGAAGAAAAACAAATAAATGGAAGATCAATAAAACAGTGGAAGAAAAACAAATAAATGGAAGAGAAACAAAACAATGGAAGAGAAACAAAAGAATGGAAGAGAAACAAAACAACTTAAAAAGTATTAAGGTAGATATCTTATATTCACCAGAAAAATCCTTAAATTATAAACAGAGTAGTTTTTGAGCAAAGTAAAATTCGCCTGTAGTTTTTATCGCGATATTACAATGTTGTTTCTAAGTGACTACCCACCCTGGCAGTCCTTTGAAGCTTCAGCTTTCCAATCTAGCATTAAGAGCTCGATTCCTGGTGGGTCTCCAACTATTGCTCCACAACTGGTCAATAAAATGGCTGTGGGCGTCTTGACATAAATACCCCATTGAAGGTCTATCGTGACACACTAAACCTTGGTTAACCAACCAAGTACTACCAACATATCATGAAATGTCATCATTACATGCAATAGGGTATATCAAAATAAAGCCCAGTGAATCAGATTTTGAGAAACATTGCTTTGGATTGAAAATTTAACAGTGCATTTGCTGTGTACTTTCTTTATTTGTGGGCAGTGTTCCTAAATTTAAAATCGTTGATATCTCATTGTAGTGATATATTGGTCCATTATCGATATCTAATTTCCCAATATAACAATAATAATACTGCATCCTTGCCCCACACTGTTCTATGCGCGATGCATATTCAAAGCGCTTTACAATGGACATTTTTTTAAGCTCAACAAAAGCCTGTACTACTACACGGCTCCTATGTGGAGTGCCAAGCAAGAGGGCAACAGCTATCTTTGGTGTGGCTTGACAAGAGATTAAATCCATGACGCTGTCACTGGAAACTAGGCACTCTACCAAATGAGCTAACCAGACAGTTACCTCAGAATCCCCTCAAGAATTGGTTTGTTTGTGAGATTTCACAGATTAAATTATGTCAGAGGTCAAAAAAGGCTGAGGAGGTGGGCGCGGAGTTGGAGTAATGTAAGAAGACAATGATTTTTGGGGGGAGGGGGGTAGGGAGGGGATTGAAACTCTCAGATTAAAGTCCTGACTGTATGGTGAACAAGCAAAAGTTTACACCTAAAGTCAGATCCAGAGACAATCAAAATATAAAAACTTTCAGGGACCTACCTGGGTGCATATTCCCAAGACCTAACTGGGTGCATATTCCAAAGACCTACCTGGGTGCATATTCCAAGACCTAACTGACCCTACCTGGGTGCATATTCCAAAGACCTACCTGGGTGCATAATCCAAAGACCTACCAGGGTGCATATTCCAAAGACCTACCTGGTGACCTATGGGTGCATATTCCAAAGACCTATATTCCAAAGACCTACCTGGGTGCATATTCCAAAGACCTACCTGGGTGCATATTCCAAAGACCTACCTGGGTGCATATTCCAAAGACCTACCTGGGTGCATATTCCACAACCTAACTGGGTGCATATTCCAAAGACCTAATATTCCAAAGACCTACCTAGGTGCATATTCCAAAGACCTACCTTCCAAAGACCTACCTGACCCAAGACCTAACTGGGTGCATATTCCAAAGACCTACCAGGGTGCATATTCCAAAGACCTACCTAGGTGCATATTCCCAAGACCTACCTGGGTGCATATTCCAAAGACCTAAGTGGGTGCATATTCCAAAGACCTAACTGGGTGCATATTCCAAAGGCCTACCTGGGTGCATATTCCAAAGACCTAACTGGGTGCATATTCCAAAGGCCTACCTGGGTGCATATTCCAAAGACCTACCTCCTGGGTGCATATTCCAAAGACCTACCTGGGTGCATATTCCACAGACCTACATGTACCTGGGTGCATATTTCAAAGACCTACCTAGGTGAATATTCCAAAGACCTACCTGGGTGCATATTTTTGGCAATTGTAAGGCAAGGTTTATCACCCCTGGGAGGATGCTTTCAAAGAAGTGAGTCGTTTCTTGATGGTCAAGAACTTCCGTGAAATACGAATGAAGAGCTTGAAAATTCCATTTTTTGTTGTACCTCGTGTTATACGCCAAGATGGCTTCCTGGGATGAGAAAAAAAGCAGAAATAGAACAACAATCTTGGACAAAACTTATTGAAACTTGTTTCAAAATATGTTCTGCTTTTTATAAACCTACTTTTCTATTTTGTATTATTCAACATTTTTTAATCCTAAATGCTAAATTATTTTCTTTATTGCTTGTTGGATCCCGAATTAGTACTTTTGAAGTTTTAGGACATTTCCTTCAAGCCTCAAGTGTCCCCTACACTACTGCACTATCTTACCTCCCAACCCCCCCTCTCCCTCCTCCACATTCAATTAGCAAAACTTTGCGTAACTCCCTGATAGTCCCTCTTTGCATTTTGACCTTACTACAGAAGCTACAATTTTCTCTAACAATGTGCACTTATTTTCTCAGACATTCCTTGTTGGAAAACAAAACATGTCGGAACACTTTGAGAAAATACGCCCTGCTTTTTATGAACCTAATTTTTTTATTATATATTATTCAAATATTTATCAATCTTAAATGCTGACATTTTTCATTCTTGAATCCCAATTCTCTCTTCTTTACTTAGTAGCTTTGAATTAATAGAACATTTCCTTGATGCTCCTTACTCTACCTTAATATCTAAACCCCTCCCTCCCCAATTTAATTACCTGAACCCCTCCCTCCCCATTCCTCCCCCAATTCAATTACCTGAACCCCCCTCCCCATTCAATCCCCCCCATTCCTTACCTGAACCCCCCCTCCCTCCCCATTCCTCCCCAATTCAATTACCTGAACCCCTCCTCCTCATTCCTCCCCCAATTCAATTACCTGAACCCCCCCTCCTTTTCCCCCCTAATTCATTCCTTCCCCCTTCCCCAATTCAATTACCTAAACCCCTCCCTCCCCATTCCTCCCCAATTCAATTACCTGAACCCCTCCTCCCCATTCCTCCCCAATTCAATTACCTGAACCCCTCCGTCCCCATTCCTCCCCAATTCAATTACCTGAGCCCCTCCTCCCCTTTCCTCCCCAATTCAATTACCTGAACCCCTCCCTCCCCTTTCCTCCCCCAATTCAATTACCTGAACCTCTCCCTCCTCATTCCTCCCCAATTCAATTACCTCACCAATTTTACTCAAAATTGAAACACTTTGTGCATAACTCCCCAATAGTCCTTTTTTGTATTTTGCTACATAAGCTACAAAATACATTTTCTTCAAATATATGATTTTTCAATTAGTTGAAAATAGTACATTGATACACTAAGATCATATATTGTCATTAAAGGGAACATTCCTGTGATATTACATGGGGATTTATATAAGGACAATTAAAGACTTAAATTGGTGAAAAAACAAATTACATCTTTCTACATTACTGGAAACATGTTCTGTCTCGTCATGGGAAACATTGTACAACATGCACTTCACAAGATTAAGTTTTGTGCATCTGTTCATTTATGAAATATTTATGATACAAAAACAATGAAATAAATTTTTTGAAATAAA
Organism: Chiridota heheva; assembly: GCA_020152595.1. Lineage (NCBI taxonomy): Eukaryota > Metazoa > Echinodermata > Holothuroidea > Apodida > Chiridotidae > Chiridota > Chiridota heheva. The sequence continues at coordinate 65,709 of JAIGNY010000298.1, read as the reverse complement.
TACATGAGAAAAAAAAAACACATTTCATTTTTGTGAATTTGAACCTTTCAATTTATAAAGTAATAGTCACCACTAATAAGGTTTACCTCAAGATCCAATGAGCTTTCAATGTCTCTACTAAACAGGGACATCTCAACGAGATCCCACCTACTCTTCACCTCTTTCTTTCCATTCTACAAAAAATGAAAAATCATACATATTATCACCAAAAAAATGCCAAATTGCCAAGAAAACAAAAATGCAAGATACTGTCAGTCAATTTTGAGGAGAAAAAACACTAAAGAGAGAACATGCAGATTTACCTCTTATTTGAAAGGGTCGGGGATGCACATAGGCAACATGCTTTAGGATCAAAATTGCTTGAAAAATAAATCAAAGACAATCGCTTCAAAATGGAGAGAATTTTCATAAAAGCATGACTTCCCAACTAAAATTAAATATGAAAATATTTTAAGTATACAGGACAAAACCTCCCAACTTCGGTCCAAATTTGAGCACTGTGTCCAGACAAAACAGGCAGTTAAAAGGGTAGTAAATGCATGACAAACAAAATATTCAGGAGAATTTCAAACTTGAATATCTCCTAGCATAATAAGATATCGAAGCCGACTCGCTCTCTGCGCTCCTCTTCGCAACGTCTACGTCGTCCCCCGGCCTCTGTTAATACCATTTACTACGGCAGTCGGTCATTTTCTGCAGCTGCCTCTTAGATCTGGAATAATCTGATATCTAAAAATTAAACTCCACATCTCTGGGTATCTTTAAACTAGAATGGTAAATACCATCATGGTTCGCATGCCCATGCAAATTGACACTCATATCATATGACCCAGCCAATTATACAAATGACATCTCACATTAAGTCCCACATGGCATCCCATGTCCCGCATGGCATCCCATGTCCAACATGGCAGCCCATGTCCCACATGGCTTCCCATGTCCCACATGGCATCCCATGTCCCGCATGGCATCCCATGTCCCACATTGCATCCCATGTCCCACATGGCATCCCACCCCATGTCCCACATAGCATCCCACCCCATGTCATACATGACATCCCATCCCATGTCACACACAGCATCCCACCCCATATCCCAGATGACATTCCATGTCCCATGTGGCATCCCATGTCCCACGTGGCATTCCATCACGCCCCACAGGACATCCCATCATATGACCCACATAGCATTCCATCCTATGTTTCACATCCCATGTCCCAAATGACATCCCACCTCATGTCCCACATGACATACCATGCCTTGTCCCACATGACATTCCACCATATCTCCCACATGGCATTCCACCATACAGCATCTCACATGGCATTCCACCATATGTCCCACATGGCATTCCACCATATATCCCACTTGGCATCCCACGCTATGACCTACATGGATCCCATCCTACATGTATGTCCCACATTAATTCAACCTTATGTACCACATGACATCCCTCACTATGTCCCACATGGCATCCCTCCCTGTGTCCCGCATCAGTGGCTTCCCACCTGATGTCCCACATGGCATCCCACCATATGTTCCACATGGTATCCTTCCCAATGTCCCAATGGCATCCTATTTTACGTCCCACATGGCATCACATCCCATGTCCTCCTATCCTATGTCCCACATAGCCTCCTACCCTATGTCACACATGGCATCCTACCTTATGTCACACATGACATCCTACCTTATGTCACACATGGCATCCCAACATATGTCACAATCTGTGTTACTCGTGGCATCCCACCATGTCCCACATGGCATTCTATCATGTTCCACATGGCATCCCACCCCATGTCCCACATGGCATCCCACCTCATGTCCAAGGTGGAGTCAAATAATTATGCCTGATATAGCCCTTGGTGTATACAACATGGTAAATATTATATCATATGTTCCTCATGGCCCCCATCCATGTCCCACATGGCATTCCTCCCTATGTCCATATGCAATCACATCCTGTCACACTCCCTAACTAAGCATACTAAATAAAAAATGTGTGGTCAGGTCATATACTGTAGCAACTTTATGCAAATGACCACAATAATAAAGGTGGAGTTTAATAATCATGCCTGATACAACTGTTGGTGCCCAAATATTTTGAAATTTTTTAAATCCAAAGTGCTACAAGAGAGACTTGAGGATCTCTGAAGAATATTGGAAAATTATATCATTTTACAGTTATCTTCTAAGAAAATATCAAATGTTTTGTAGATTTTTTAAGGAAACTAGTCTTCAATCCTGTCTTAAGTATATCTCTAAAAAACTTTAACATTTTATAAGAAAATTCTAACCTTCCATAAAGGTATCTGGAGAAACTTGAACATTTTCTGAGGATTTCTCAAAAAACTTTAACATTTCTGAGGAAATCTCAGGACAAATCTGTGGACTGCCGGACGGACATAATCGCCATTACATAGCTTCGCATTATGCTTTGCATGCGAACCAAAAATTTCTTAAGACTCATTATTTTAAGAAAATAACCTGTATGACTTAATCAAGTATCATTGTTTTTTTTGTATGTTGTATATTCATTTTGCTTTTCGATTATGACTTATGTAAGGCTACGTTAAATAAATTCATCCTACAGCCATGAAGGCCCATCAAGCTTGTGTTTTTACCCGGTTTCCATGGCGCAAACAGATGAGAACACATGACTCCCCTGGACGGGACGCCAGTCCATCGTAGGTTAACTCCCCAGTAATACTGGGTACTCATTTTACAGCTGAGTGAATTGGAGGAAGCAGAGTGAAGTGCCTTGCTCAATGAATCAATGCAAGGCTTGTGGAGGGAGTCAAACCCGGTGAATCAAATCTCTGGTATTATTCTATTATTAGTTTCCTCGCCATTTTGTTTCTTTTTTAAGTCCTACAGTACCGCTCACATTAAATTGGCCGTCGCATCGTGTATCGTGATCACGATAACATTCCATATCGAAATCCTGAACACTTGCTAACGTTATAACTATACTACAGTGAATCACGATTAAACGATATATCGTGATATCACGCACCCGACGATATCGTACATTCTAGCTGCATAAAGGTAATACGTAATTTCAACCTGAGTGCGTCCAGATTAAGTAACTTAAATTCGGCTCCGGTTTTTATTTTCACGCTTTTTGGTAGGTCGTAATAACGTAAATTCCTCGTCAGTGAGTTCATATTATGCGAGACAAAGTTTAGGAATCGATATTGTCTGGAGGTTTGCTGGACAATCTTAGTATTATTTGCCTAACGGTACTACTAGGGCCCCACGATACGCTTACATGTAAAAATATTAGCCTAGGCTTAAAATTGTTTTGAAATATTGACGCCATATTATGTATTATCAAATGTATTTTTCACAATATGCTGCAGTCAAATAGACCTTTGCCTTCGCATATCATCGGTAATTGACCAAAACAAGATGGCAACAACCATTGAGTTGCACATTAAAATGTATACAAAACGGCTTATAACTTTTTGTTAGAAGCATATTTATTTTCAGCTGTCACTGAGGCAATTTAAATCGTGCCCCTGGCCTGAAGTGTACCAATCATGATAGCCATGAAATCGGATCGTCCCCTCCCCACCCGTAATAAATTTTTTTTAAAGAATAGCCTACAGCGAAAATGGTGTAAAGTTTTTTGATACAATTTTGGTTATGATTGTCTTTTTTTGTTCCATGAAAATCTAATGTTTTTTCTCTTGTTTCTTTCTTTTTAGGGAGATAAGTATAGTTTATCCTTGTATTATTGCTTTCTTTCTTCTTTACTGTTTAGCATGTTATACTTAATTGGTTTTATATCGTCTTCAATAAAAAAAAATTTGCACGATTTTGTTTTCATTCTTCTTGATCGCATTTCCTAACTGGCAGATCATGAATCAAAAGGATATTTCTTCTCTTCGTCTTATTGTTTACTTACAGTATGAGTCCATTTTCCAACATTTAAGTAGTGACCGATGCGAGCAGTTTGACAATTGCGCCGGTAAAAGCGCCGGTACTGTGTGTAATATTTAACGCCTGCACACGTATCAACATGCAAATTTCTTTAGTTCAGATAAGTTTAAACTGATGCAAATTTGCCGTTTTGGGCAAAATTAAGTATTTCATTTCCCGTGTCTTTTCAAAGGACACATATCAGCCCACAATAAATTGGTAACGACAATGCAGAGTGTACCACAGAGATTTACGATCATTATTTATTTTCAATAAGTTCAACAAAAAATTACAACCTGAAAAGTAAGGAACCGTGGCAACGCAACGCGTGTGTCTGCACTATCATGGCACGCCATTTTTTCTATAAATCATAAAATGAAAATTGAATGAAATAATATAAATTAAAACTAAAATGATAAGCGAAATACAAAGGATCGGCAAATAAAAATAAACAAGTTTAACTTACTGAGATTTCCATGTTTTATTCCGAAATATATAGTATTCCAAATAGTCAAGTAAAATTTTAACTCGTGAAATATTTCCAACAAAATATTAAGAAACGTTGTCAAAAACTTTTAATATGTTGTTCCATATACAGTAACAGTAAAACGCGAAAGAAAAGAATAATAAAATAAGAACAAATACAATTCTAAACTAAGCACTCTTTGCTCAGTGTAGACCTCCGTGTTGAAAAAATGCATCAAAATCTTTTTCAAATCAGCGACGTAAGTAAACAGAAACACACATATGCTCCCACTATTTGATAAGCCCAGGTGCAAAAAATTTTCTTTATAAATTAGATCCGTGCGAAAATGTCTTTCCTTTCAACAGATATATTTTAATTCCTACCCGAAACTTACGAACATAAACACCATTAACATTAATCTCTATGAAACACATACTGCAAAAACACGGCAAACTTCTAAAGGATCATAAATAATGCTGCTGCCCCATTCCCAGCACATTTGACAGATTTGTTTACAAATTGACGCCAGCTGCGTCTGGACTTTGGCCTAACACGGTCCAATTAATTAAGATTGGCACATTTAAAGGGAAATACTTACAAAGGTGTATGCCCTCCTCGATTTTCATGTTGTCTTCCAAATATTTGAAGTCTGACATAAACTTGAGTTTGGTGGTTATGGGTAAGGGACTGGGGATCACAGCGGTTAATAGCGATTATTAGTGGTACTCATGAGTGATTCCTTCTTATACATGTTTAATTTAATATTATCAGGCTATCAAATTTAGGGTGGGGGCATTCTCCTTTATGAAAACATACCGTAATTTGGTAGATTATCTCGTCCTTTCTCCAGTTTTCTTCAATTTCTCCAAAAAAATTGAAGTATTAAGACAGCAAGGGTGCGGGGATGGCGAGGGCGGCGGAAAAGTGGATCTTTGTTATGATTTCCTAGCTCGTTTGCAAGTTGAAGCGACAAACTGGGATCGTTGAACTATTGAATTTGGGGTGGGGGCATTCTCTTTTATGAAAACATAATTTTGAAGATCGATCGTCCCTCCCCAATTTCTCCTCAAAAATAGAAGTATTACGAATAGGAAGGGGTGGACAGGGGCGGGGTGGGGCGGCAGTGCCATGGTTCTTTGTTAAGATCTCCCGTTCAAGTTTCAAACGGCAAATTTGATCACCAAACATTGAATTTGAGATGGGAGAATTCTTTTTACTGTGAAAACATACTTGGTATATGATATTGTCCTTTCCCCTCCCCATTTTCATGATTTGTTTTCCTGAATGAAGATAAGGCGATGCTTTCATCATCCCTCTCCGTGCTCAGTAAATTTCCTCATATTTCTCACTTCACAAAATGTTAGATGTCCACTCCCCTCCCGGTTTTGGTATTGTTGTCTTAATTTATAATACGTTACGGCTTTCCTCCATTTTGAATGTTTACATAAAAGTGTCATGCATGCAATATGTCTGTCAACAATTTAGCGCCACGTGGGCTTAAGTTCGAGGAAACCTGTCGTCAGGTTATAAACCACCCAGACATGTGAAGGGGGAACGCGGGCGGCATATCTTTGAACAAGATATTTTGTTGTTTTTCTGACACAGTTCTAATAATTTTGAAAAAATGTAGAATTTATACTGACGATGTGTGGTAATAATTTGCTATACATTAACTTGGCGGCCATTAACTGGGGCGACAGCTCCTGCTTGGAAGGAATGTACCACTGGTTTATGGAAGTTTTTTTTCTCCAGTTTTTGTTATGTGCAAAGATAAAAGTAAAGCATACGTTTTTAAAACAAGGAAATAGCGTTTGTTTGCAGTTTTACAGCTTTCATATTTTTTGTTTTATTTTCTATGACGGAGAAGTTAAAAAAAAAAAATGTCTTTATCTTTGGAAACTTGTTTTGATAAAGTTTTAAACATTTTTTGGACCAGGACTTTAATATTCGAATATAAATATCTAAGTAAGTTGATGTTGTTAATTTAGCATTGTGTATTCTCTCATACTTTTTTCAAGTCGATTTGTACATATTTTCCCGTAATTTTAAAGTCCTAACAAGTTGCCGTTATTGCAATAAACATTGCGCAGCTTTTTCTGTCTCGTCTAAGGAATTGCGTTTTTGAAGTTGGAAAACAGTTTGGCTAACCTTTTTAACTTGACATGCTTTCAAAATATTCCATGGATCAATTATATGGCAAAAATGTTTGCTTAAAATTGTTGGTTATACATGTATCTATTTCACGAGATTGAAATTACATACAAATGTAGGTTACAAAATGTTGGAATTAAAAATAACAGAAAAGGAAAAAGGTACAAGCAATATTGTACTAGCGACTAAAAATAATTTGCACATTGAAAACACTAAATTCGGATGTTCACATACTATTAATGTAGGCCCTAATAATACTTCGATATGATGAATCAAACTCACATTGCGTTTGTGAATAATCAAACGAAAAATATGTATATGGAAAATTTGCCAAAGTTCCCCCCCCCCCCCCTTCCATTCATCCGTCGAAAAGAAGGCCTGCTGGCTACAGGCCTGAATATATCACAAAACATTTCATAGGTTCCTAATCAGATTAGGTTTAATCTTTTGTAATAAAGGTGACACCAACTTGAAAAAAAGTTTTAATTTGCCTGCGGTCCCCCACTCTATTGGGTAGAAGTTGTATTTTACTTTGGAGGAAGTCAGAGGTAGGACCGTAGGGTGGGTTGAAAATGTTTGGTCATATTTCCCTTTTTTCGAAGGCAAATTTTAATGCCAATATATAAAGAATTGTATAGGAAAATAACAAGGATGTACATTAAAAATGTCGGTAGGCCTACTCATTTCTTAACTCTCCTCCCCAAAGATAACTTAAACTTGCGATTTGTCTATTTATTTCTTTGTTAATTAAATATTTAAATGAGATAATGATTGCATACAATATTAATCTAAGGGTTATCATATGTCGTATTTTGATCTTATCTTGCCCGTAAAAAACACGAATTAACAAGTTGCAGTCAATGCAGTGTCCTATTTTGGACATACTCGTCACTGACTGCACACTAACTTAACTAAGTATAATGCTATTACTAACGTTAGGCCTACACTGATATTAGAACACTAGTGGCATACAGCTCCGAAAGCATGTGTATATAGGCCTAGTGCTTATTCCGCGAAATTTTTTGGTCAGTGTCTATTTATGATTACATCGCGATCGACAATTATCGGAAGCCGACAATTATCGGAAAATTCTCCTACAATTCTAGATTTTTCTAACTGCAAAAGCCTTCCCCAATTCTTCAAAATCCCGATAGAACGATCGTTCGTTCTGCTCGTAATTCACGCTAAAGCGAAAACAGAATCGTGCCATTTAGATGCCTATGCACACCATAACGATAAAATGAACGCGATCGACGGCCGATATTAATACGTTAAGCATTTGCAATAGGTGTAATGGAAACGTTGTTATAGTTGGAAGGTGATATTTTATCACGCTTCACGATGCGACGGCCAATTTAATGTGGGCGGTACTGTATTTAATAAGAGCTCTAACCGAATATTCTCTGTCATTTACAAACCTTGTCTTCCACGGGGTACAGGTTGTCTGGCGAACAAGGCATTCTGACGTGAGTTGAATCCCATCGATCTTGGTAACTATCTGGGAAAGGTCGTGGTGGAGATCCTGTTCTTATGTGAGGCTGCAGGAAAATGAGAAAAACGACAAAAATCAGCACCACTTTATCTCGATTATTCTGCGATAAAAACGTTTAGTGATTGAAATCTTTCCAATTCAAACATGATATCAACTGAAGGTATATGGACATGTAGAGGCAACTAAAGCTACACTGTTTATAAATCTATTCAGATAAAATAAGGGCATAAAATGACTCTAAACTTTAATTACCCTCTTAAATGATTGAAACACAACCCATGCATGATGCATGCAACCAAGCCATGGGAGAATTTGCCAATGAAAGTAATGGGGGAAATCACAAAATCATGCTAAGATGCAAAAAATATCAATTCTGAAAAAGTTGGGTGAAAATGCTACCCTTGCCACTCTGTATGAAGAAAGCCTATGAACAAAGCAAACAACGTATGTAAATGCACAATACCAACTGTTCTTACCCTGAATAGAATAGTTAATGATTTATCGGGTTTTAGTACTGGGAGAGATGCCCTGCAGTCTGGTGCCCTCAGTAATTCGCTTATCCTGTGACCTTTGGTCATTACGGAGGTACTTTGCGGAAGTGGAGGAACGTCTTCGAGATTTGCATTGGGTGAAAGGTCTTCATTCTGTGAATCAGAACTGGAAAATAAACAAAGAAACGACTATAATTGATCGTTCCATTTCACACTTTACTCTATTTGCTCCTGTCCAATCAGCTGTTGCTGTGACGTTAACCTGCAATGGAATGTCCATGAGGAGCCACATACTCTCATCCACTTACACCGAAGAAATCAGGGATAAGTCCTGGCCTGATGGGTCATCATTGCCAGAGTATGGAATTAACATTTAAAGTTTGACAAAAAAACTTAATAGTAACTTGAACGACGGGCATTTAACTCCAACTTATTGGTTGTACAAGAGTATCATTCTTTTCCGAATGCCAATTTTCACAACAACAACAAAAACATTCAAAGAAATGATCACTTACACAATAAAAGTCATATCGCAAAATTGATTCCACAAACTTACTCTGAGAATAATGGCTGGGAATAATCCAGTTCTAATGTTAGACTCTCATCCTCATCGAAGACGACACCTTTTGCAAACTGCTCCTCTGACATTTGGTTCCCAATGGCACCAGAACCTTTGCCACTACTCTTTTCTGCCTCATTTGAACCAACGTTAGCTTTAGATGAAGATGGCTTCGAGTCACTATTCTCTTCAAACTCCTGCAAGAAGTCATGACACTCTAAATCCTTCAAGGCATTAGAAATTGATGATGCAACCTCCACGGAAGGTTTGTCATCAATCTTCTCTTTTTCCAAGTAATCAAAAACAGAATCTGTCTTGTTCAAGAGCTCTGGGTGTTTAGTTCTTTGAGGTGAGCTTGTACCAGCTTGTTCTTGTCCGAGTGGAGTTTTGCTGCTTAAATCTGTGGAAGAGCTTGCTGAAAGATGTTTTCCTCCGATATTTTGAGATGTAGTCTTACCTTCTTGCGAATTTGACCATGGGGAACTTGAGTTCCTGGGGTAAAAAAGAATTATTGGTTCAGCTTCGTGTTTAGACATTTCCACCTTGTAGGCAAGATGGAAAAAAACATTTGCTTTCTGGGAACATAAACAGTCTTGAAAAAAATTTCTGCAAGCATTCTGGAACAACAATAACAGAACTCCAACATGAAGTATCATTTTAGTGAGTTTTTTAATTTCTCCTTTTCCTTTCTTTCCCCCTATTCCTTTCTCATTTCCCCTCCTCTTTTTTTTCTGGAGACCTCGACAATTTTCTGGGACCATCTGGGACCATGGATGGCTACATTTTCTACCCCTGCTTGTACGGTGCCAGCCCACTAGTCCAAAGGTCCGATAGTCTGAAGGCTCACTAGTGCAAGGTTCACTAGTCTGAAGGCCCAATAGTCCGAAGGTTCAATATTCCGAACGTAAACCCTAACCTGACCTTGAACTATTGGGCCTTCGGATTAGTGAACCTTTAGACTATTGGACCTTTGGACTAGTGGGCTTTTTCTTTCTGTCTATTGAACCTTCAGATTAGTGGGCCTTTTTTTCGGACTATTGAACCTTTGGACTAATAAGCCTTTGAACCAGGGGTCAGACACCACTTGTATGTATTCTCTATCCTATAGAGAATATGTACAGAGCTGTAAAGAACAACTTTCAAATCTTGTTGCATTCATAAGATATCAAATTGAATAGATGCTACAAGTTTGTTTTAAAGCATTAGTTTACAGCCCTGTCTTATTTATCTAGAAATGACGTGCAAAATGTTTACTGTAGAAGGTTTTAGCGTAGTTATCCTTAGTTTCTTTACAATTGTTAACTTTTTTTTTTTTTTTTGAAGTGAAATGTGTTTTTTTTGCACAGAAAATTCAGAAAGAAACAAAACAAATATGGTGAAGAAATGTGGTCTTCTATCAACGAGTCTCATATATATGCATGTTCAGCACAAATATTCAAGTTCATAGGTGTTCAATGCCTAAATATTGAATGAATATTCAGGAAAATTTTGAACAAAGACTTAGACAAAACTAATGCTGATGTCTCATAATCCAATTGTTTGCATTTGATTGCTTTTTGTTCGTTCATTTCCTTCAAGATTTGTTTGTTTGTTTGTTTTGTTTGCTTAACGGCACCACAACAATGAGGGTCAAATTGTGCCTGAGAGGTTAGATTCTTCTAGAGGTAGGAAGGAAAGAAAACAGGGGGAGAATAAGAGAAATACAAGAACTAAAAGTCAGAAAGCTGGGACCGAGAGACGAGGTGAAGGGTGGAAAAAAGTAGAGAGAGGGGAGAGGAAGAGGAGGAATAAATATAATTGTAGAGGGAAGCATGATGAAGGAAGGAGATCATTTTATCCGGAGGGTTTTTCTGGAAGAACATGGCAATTGAGTTGTGGGGAGCGAGGGAAGCTCTGGGAAGGTTGTACAGAGGGCAAGCAAGGAGAACATGATGGACTGTGAGGGTGCAATGGCAATTGTTGCAGAGGGGTTGGGGGAGCCAATAAGGAAGTGGGAGAAAGTAAGGTGGGTGTGACCTGTTCTAAGATGGGTAATATGAACGTTTTTGACATGAGAGAGGTTCTTGATGGTGGGTTTGATCAGAATGGCAGGCTAGATTTGTTTAGCAATGACTCAGTTTCCTATTAACGCCTATGCTAGATGGCACTCCTGGCTAATGAGACACTAAAATATTCTCTCACCATCTTTTTTCGGCAGCAGCTGCTAGAAGTTGCCGCCTTTCATTGTCAGCAGGATTCATATCCAGTATCTCAGTCACTTCATCTCCTTCCGTTAAATCTGATGGAGAGAAAGGCAGGGCTTAAAAAATCTTACAACCTCAAACAAAAATAGGGTGCTTTTCTTCCCTCCAGTGTTGTGATGCCAATAAGGTTTGTGCCTGGTCACCATGACAACAGGGACAAGATTAAGCCTGGGTTGGGTAGACACGCCAGTTGAGAATTAACTTGGAGTCTGTCCATCGTCGTACTGTGTTCAAAATTTGTGGTCTACTGGAACAGGGCATTTGTGGTTTATTTTCAGTAGACCTCTAGAATAGGATCATGCTGCAACTGGAAGTCTAGCATTCTGTGATCACACCTCTGCCCCCTTGGCAATTCCAAATTGTCAAATATTTTATAGAGTTCATTTCCATCCCCAATCAGAAATCTTAGGCCCACCAAGTTTATCCCCAAAGAATCTTTTTCTTACTTTTGATCTGTATTGCCCATTTTACAATACAATTTTACTAAATTTATGAGAGAAAAAATTATGCCAGACTTGGTGCAATTATGGTTACTAAAAGTTACCTGCCAAAGATCTTTGTGATAACCTACATATTTTCCATTTTCCATTGTGGCCCCCCCCCCCTTCCCCTTCCTGTTGATTACAGTACTTACCTTCCTGAGAAGAGGCCTTTACTTTGCTCTTCTTTACAAAGCTGAATTCCAAGGTAGACTGCCTCAAGCGTTTCCTTCTTGGTTCTGATGAAGGAGCTCGCTCTTCTGACATGCTGACAATACTTTCCTATAATTGTTTGACGCTGCTACTCGGTCTGTGCTTGGAAGTCACTCATGGTAATTCTCAATGTGAGCTATAAGATACAAAGAACTGAATCAGTAATTGTTATCCATTTTCCAGTTCCATCAATTGCGGAATCATAATAATTAAGGTCTGTTAAATTTAAATAGAGAATGGAAGTCAGTGTCTTGACGTAAATACCCGCATAAATACTCTTCAAGTTCTGTCGGGATGTATAAACGTCAACGTCGACTTAAAAAAAGAAATAAAACCCAGGGGGAATTATAAACTGAATTTAAGAAGATACTGAAGCAACGTGAGGTGATATGTGGAAAAGATATAAAGCCCAGTATGGTTTCTACATGGAGGAGTCACTTATCATTACAGTCAATGAGGATTTAAAAACTTGTCTACTTTTTGTAATTTTGAAGAAAAAAGTGCTGCATGGAGTTTCTTTTTTATGGAATATAATTGAGACCAATTAATTGTGCCTCATCAGCTTTGTGAATAAAAAATAAAATTGACAAAACACATTCTCATTCCAACGTAAAATTTTTGACCAAAAATTAGGTAAAATGATGGTCATTATACAAAAGATGATTTTATAACATTCTCAATGTGAGCTAGAAGATAAAAAGAACTGATATACAAAAGACTTTTGAATGCTTTCTTTACCATTTTGTTTCTTTTCTCTTTCATATACGATGAAGTCCTCTTTCATTTAAAATAGACATGGTTGACCACTGATGGACTAACCACTTTAACAGAATAAGATTTTTGAATGCTTTCTTCACCATTTTGTTTCTTTTGAAGTCCTCTTTCATAAGATAAGATGGATTTTTGAATGCTTGCTTGACCTCTTTCATGAACTAAAACTAATCCTTTAACGGAATACAAAATTTGAATGCTTTTTTCACCATTTTGTTTCTTTTGAAGTCCTCTTTCATATAAGATGGACTTGCTTGACCCCTGAACTAATCTAATTTTTGAATGCCTTTTGAAGTCCTCTTTCATATAAGAATAAGATTTTTGAATGCTTTCTTTACCATTTTGTTTCTTTTGAAGTCCTCTTTCATTTAAGATGGACTTGCTTGACCCCTGTACTAATCCTTTAACGGAATACAAAATTTGAATGCTTTCTTTACCATTTTGTTTCTTTTAAAGTCCTCTTTCATATAAGATGGACTTGCTTGACCCCTGAACTAATCCTTTAACGGAATAAAAAATTTGAATGCTTTTTTTACCATTTTGTTTCTTTTGAAGTCCTCTTTCATAAAAGATGGACTTGTTTGACCACTGAAGTAATCCTTTAAGGGTTTATACAAACACTCTCAAAGTTTATTTTAAATTACTTTTGATGTCAATGCAAAGCTCTGTAGGCCTAACTGAATACAAGAGAATAAAATCAAAATTAAAAAAGAAAAAGCAAAAATCCTTTTATACATTTACCTGTTAGATATTTACTGCTATTCTAGGATTTTATCAATTTTCCCAGGGCCTAACATTATTTTTTTTTAGGACAATTTTGGCTGTTTCCCCCTGGGCCCCACTGATCCACTTCAATTTTTTGAGCCGAGCGCTTTCCTTTGGCACTAACACTATAGTTAGACTACTATTGACTAGTTATTATACACATCCCTCAGTACACCTTGACATTGGGATTGCCGTAGGAGGGTTGTTATAGATTAGGTGCAATTCCTATATTTTTTTAAACTTCACACGTTGTAGAAAATTGATGATTAAAAAATAATTTAATTTTTGGATATTCTTATATCATTTAGTCTAAATAATACACTTTTCAAAAAAAAACTTTTTCTAAATCTTTACCTATTTAGCACCACGACGGGATAAAGTTTTCCGAGATTCATATTTTGGTCGCCATTTTCTTAGTCACCGCACGTTTATGATTAATTATTCGTCCGCAAATCAGTTTATGGATGTTCCACTAAGCTGGAGGTGGATTTTTCTCTGACATTTTTCTTGTTCATATAATTTTATTCAATACTGTAGTTTTGGTAAAAAAAAAACTAAGTGCAAAAACAAATCAATAAAACATCAAGAAATGTTTAGATTATATAATTGTACTTATAAGTAATATCTTAATTTTTTCCTCCAATAACCTAAAACATATTACCCCCGCTAAAATGTTAGACCTATGGCAGTGCTTGAACTTTGACTATACTCTGGAGAGTTTCGTCAGACAATTTTTATGGAACAAATGTAGTCCAAAATACTTCGATAAAAGTAATTAAAATCACCTCAAAAACAGTTTTTGAAGACATGGATGGGCTTCAAACATCAATTATAATCATTGTGAGCGATAAGAAAGGTAAAATGGTTTCGTTTTCATAAAGGTCATAAAACTGAGAATTTCCATACTTTTACACCTCGCTTAAAACAGTACAGGAGGGTATATGATTTTGTAGTACCCTCAGACGGCACCCATACTAACATAGTCAGATAACATATGACTGTGTACTGTAGCCATATGCATCGGCTGTACACAGTCAGAAGTTGTTGTGCAAATCATAACGTGGAAAACGTTTGCATTGCTCAACATAATAGCGTAACCGAATATTGACGACGCACGGCCTAAAATAAGCCTTTTTGCAACGAATTTGTGGCTGTTGCCTTTTGTGATTATAAGTTAAAAAATTCGTCCTATGTAAAAATAGCATGAACATACTTTTAAAGACTTAAACTTAATGGGCACCTACGTTTTAAACCTCAATGGCTCTTGTAATTTGGTTAAAATAAGAAATTATTTCACTGATCCTTCTCCACGATGGTTCACTGTACAAAGCGTTGAAGTGTCTGTACCTAATTAATTGAAAACACTGCGAACGTCCAAGCGTCAAAAGAATCCGCAGGCAAACACCACTAAATCGAACAACTAGCATGCGTACTAATAATAACAAAGCTTGGATGTTGAAAGTATGAACGAGATCTGATAGCAATACGTAACATATACTACATGGTAAAGGTAAACGAGAATAGTAACCATATCGGTCACAGTTGTTCATGTACACAGGCGGGATTTGTGAGGAAAATTGAAATATTTTGTATGTACAATGGATATTCAAAATACAATGGAAATTCAACTGTCAAAGTGCCCCCCCCCCCAACCTCTTCCCCTCCCTTAAAAAAAAAAAAAGTACAAACATATGCCGTAAACTCTTCTCTTAATTCCCATTGTTATTCATCTTGCCCCAACTTTTTACCGCTTTTATTTTCGTCCCAGTATCGTTCGCCGAAAACCAAGCGGCACATGTTCCCATGAACTACGATTCTATCAATATAAAATCCCCCACAAATCAAAAGAATATCGATCAGTCTATTATAATGTTAAGTGCATATAGGGTGTATAACAAATGTGATTGCTTACTTACATTTGGACCGGTCTATAAGCACGCCTTGGGCCCTTGGGGGTGTAATTTCTACTTTGTTAAAGTTTGTTTGTTTGGTAAGTGATGGACTTGGCAAGCTGCCAGCAGTGATTCACAGGGATTAAAACATGAACCTGAACTGTGTGCATGTACATACGTTTAGGCAAAGAGCTTCGTGTATGGGTGATTTAATGATAATACAGTATGTACATTCAATTGCGTTAAATTCCTATAGTTCAGTTGTTTTGATCGGAATTTAATGTGCGTAATGTATGTATGTTATGTGTATAAATCAGCAGATGACATAAATAGAGCAAGATTAAAACGGGATCTGTTTAAACGCTTAATTATCTAACCGAATTGAACTTTTGAGTGCTGGGCAGAAGAGTGAATCTTAGAGCCAAGTGGTGGGCGGGAATTGCAAGTCCTGGGCGGGCCCGCCCAGCGCCAACCACCGTAGCTAGAACCCTGGTCATGAGGCTGAATTGGTCCGTGGTAAGGAGTATAGCAATTACTCAGCCAAAATATATGAGTTTTGTTTGAATGGAATATTTTGTTACAGGTCTACAATTTAATTGACAAAACAGTTATCGTCTTAATTTCATTTTTTTGAATAAATGAAAAAACCCTCCCCCTCCTCCCACCCAACGCCCCAACCTAGTAGATAGAATTTCTGAGTCCAAGCAGTACTCATTTTGTAAAGGCACTTTGGAATATTTGTTTAAAAGTATCCGCATATTCCACCACAAATTTTCGCACCTTTGACAGTAATTGAGGTGAAGTTTTCATTTTCAACAGGGGCACTTTATTCATTTTTTTGTGTGGAGGACATCGTTCCCCCTGCCCTCCCCGTTCCTACACTTATGTATTGAGCATCACGACATGGAAATGAAATTCATTTAAACAAATATGCAATAACTGCCTGAAGAAGAATTATTGACTAAGCTAGACTTTCTTTTAGTTGTATAGGCCTAAATTGTTTTCCCAAACAGTTTTTTACTGTTTTGCCACTTTCTCGCACTGGTGACTTGTTGTCTCTCCAAGAAGATTGTAAGTGCGAAAATCTGAAAAATAACACTTGCCAGCGTAATCTGGCCTGAGCCGTGCGTTACTTTTGTACGCCCGTTGCGAGTCAGACGGACAAAGTTGTCAAGGTAAACGATTAGCTCAAAAAAATCATTCAATTTTATTCCTTTTTGTTGTATATAAGGAGATTAAAATGTATTTAGTAAGTTTACAATATAATTGTCATTAAATTGGTAGCTCGTCAGTTCTATTTTCAATGATTTTGTCATCATAATTTTTAAGTGTTGGTTGTATGATATGATAGGTCAAAATGAAAATCCCAATGGAAGTTTGTGTTAGGTTGTCTCATTCAGTAAAGCAAGTAGTGTGTAGCATGTAGGGCATACTGAGTGAGATGTTTATCTCACTAATAGCCATGGCTGGCATCAGTCCGACGGTACTATGGCCCAGTACTCCTAGTACTACTTGACTACTATCAGTGGGCCGGCCAAATTCACAAGACTACAAACACACCAGTAAATTACCTAGTAAAATCAGTCCGTAGGGGACCAAATTCACTACACATTCCTTAGGAAATAAGGGGGATAGAGAGAGGGGGAAACTTACTTTCACACAGGAAACTGTTGTTACTAGGCCCTAGCTGTATCATCACTGCACTGTGTCAGTCTGTACTGTACAAAAACAAAGGCCAATAAAGTAACAACGTCCCATAGTTGTCATGTCTTATTGTTGTAACTACTAATACTTACAGAAGTAAAGATGACAAGGAAACGTAAGATACAGCTTCCGATATGTCAGTATTCAAAAAGGTACATATCAAGTTTAAACACGTTTTAGAGAAGCAAAAACAGCACCGAGATAAGGTCGCATTCCCAGTTCCAACCTTTCGCCATAGATTTCCTGAGTTGAGGGTGTACAACACTAATGTGTATCTTAGCAAAATCAGGCTTCTTTTGTTTGTTTTGGAGTTTTTTAAGAGGAGGGGGGGGTGGGGGGTCCTTCTTCCTTCTATTTTTCATATTTTTGCTTTTCTGTCCACTTTCTTTTGATTGATTCATTATTGTACATAATTATATATAACTTTCTTGTATATTTTATATATTTACTGTACCTCTCATATCCCGAAAGGGGTCGACAGAGATTGAAATAATAAGTTCGAACTTTAAAGCTAGCAGAAATGTACGGGACGATTCAGCTGTCATATCTTTATGCAGGGGGTTGGCATTAGCCAGCTCCCTGCTTTATGTATGGTAGGCTACTGGAAGCTGGCTCACTCCTTGCCTGAGCAAAAAAATATTCAGGGTGAGCATCAGTGTTGTAGGTCAGCTTGAGAACTGGTCTCGGTCCCAAGACCATCTCGAGATCTGATTTTTGAGGTCTCGTTCTCAGTATTGAGACCTCACCTCAAATTATAGTTTTGGTTTCGGTCTCGGTTTTGCAGGACTCGGTCTCGGACGAGAAGGTCTCGAGACCTCACAAATTTGGGGAAAAATTAAATGCAATAATGACAGAGTTTATTCATTCGAAGAATTTAACAATCTACCAACTCTCTATCCCTAAGCAACTCGACGACGACGACGAGTGAACACACAATTACAATGACGGGATCGTCACCTGCGTATTTGGTTATGATAGTAACAAGGCTATAACGAAACGCTTAATACGACCCGAACGAGAACACAGGTACGACGTACGGACAGACATAACATCGACAACCAAGTCAATGTCCACGGCCTTTAATAACCAGTTGTGGTGCACTGGCGTGTCTACCCAACCCAGGCTTAAACCCAGGGCCTCGTGGTCTGTAGACATGGTATGATAACCGCTACACCACAGTAGGTAGATGACGTCATAGACGTCATATACAAAAGCTCCAATTGTACTCTCACTTTATCATTGATGTTATTAAGTCACCTAGGGTAAAGGTCAATCACTACTGACTCAATCTATGCAATCAAGATTTGATGAATGATATGTATTCAATTTAACTCTTATGTACTTTTGGTGTAATTATGTCAGGAAAGAATGCTTTTATAGCTATGCACTCCAAGAATTTTTTTTTTTAAATTATACTATGTTATTACACTGTATCTACACCCCCCCCCCTCCGCCCCCCCCCCCCTCCCAGCTATGCACTCCAAGAATTCATTTAAAAAAAATATACTATGTTATTACACTGTATCTACAACCCCCCCTCCCTCCCCCTTCCCATCCCTCCCTTAAGTAGCTACGGACACTCTAAAAATCTGCGGATGGGTATAATGCTGCTGGCTATGAGTTGGGGAATGGGGAGTGATATCTTTATGATAATATACTGCACCTCGGCAGTAACTTAAATTATTACAATTAAAAAATCAAATCTCACTATTATTTGAGATTTGGTAGTAACAATGGTTTTAGTACTGTATAACATGCTTTGAAGTAAAGAAAACTCACTTTTACTTAGTTTCTTTTTCGGAAATGATGCATTTAACCTGATATTTATGATCCACTTTTTACATTATTTTAAAGATAATTTATGCCATATAGGCCTACTGTTCAAATATATCAAACGTTTTGTTTACTCTAGGTGACTATTCTGTTTGTGTTATAAAACTTACTCTTTTCAGCCTTTTCTTGTTATCTTTAAACAATATTTTCAAAATACATTTTAAGTGTTCACAGGATTGTAAATAAATGTTTTCTTTTAATAATATTATTTTGACTTCTTTTTGACAAATACATCTTTAATAGGGCCAATTTCTTAAGAGGCAGGGAACATGTGCAAGTTCATATTCCTTTCTTTAGGAACAGTTTAAAAACTGGAAAGGTCTCAAAGTTTCGGTCTCGGGAGGGTTGGTCTCGGGAGGGTTGATCTCGGTCTCGGATGCTCAGGTTTGACTACAACACTGGTGAGTATGTTAAACGTAGTTATATTGTTACAACCCAATTACACGTATGCTATCATTGGCACATCTTTGTTGTGCCGACAGGCAGAGGCGTAGGAAGCGGGTGGAAGGGGAACAAACTGCCCCCTGGGCGGATTTCACTTCCCTGTTGCATGCTTTTTTCCCAGCTAAAAAACAAACATGAAATTGAAAAATGTGGTTAAATTTCTCGAAAGCTGGCCAAAATCTCACCCCCTCACCCCCCCTCTCTTCCCGAAAGTTGACATTTGTTCGCCCCTGCTAATAGGCCGTAAATCGGTAAACGACAACAATCAGTCAACGTCAGCCAACAAGAAAGAAAAAAGATCAGTACGGCGGCATAGAAGGCCCCTGGAACGGAATGGGTATGTATATATGACAAATAAGTGAATGACTATAAACTAAGCAATAGTTATTTCTGTGTTAATTCAGTGCCAACACGGAGTTAAAGCAGCATAAGCAGTTCAACATCAAACAGTATGTGTGGCCGGAGAGGTGGGAGGGGTGACAAAATCACCATGAAATACAAAAACTCTCTATACAAAGATACAAATATGACAGAAAAAACTGCCCCTTGTTCCATAAACACCAAAGCCAGTCCCCCTTCACCCTTCTTTTTAAAAATCTTTTAAAATGGAGTTTCATATTTTGAGGCCCTCTAATCACCTAATGCATTTTATAGGTTGTGTGTTTACCTCCAATAAAGAAAGTTTCAAGTGGCCCTTGAAGAGGCATTATTTATGCTATCCTCCCTCTCAACCACCCCGGCCTTAGGTTTCCCTATCCCCACTTTCCAATTAGCATGGATTGAAAACCACTGTCAACCATCAGAAAGAATCATTTTTCTTTACGAATTGTGGATTGATGGAATAATTTACAGATTACTTTATTAAATTACCAAGCATTCAGACCTTCGAGAGAAGGCTGGATCAATTCGCAATCAGTCTATGAAATATAGGTCTAAGGGCATACTTATCTTTCTTCAAAATATCCAGACAACATTTCATGACAGAATTAGACGATTCAGAAGTAGAGCTGGCACAAGAGAAACACAGGTGCTTTTGCCAGAAGAGGATATATACAGAATTAGACAATTTAAAAGTAGAGCTGGTACAAGAAAAAGATATGTGCCTTTTATAAGAAGAGGATAGTTAAGTTAGTAGTAAGTAAAAAGACACACAGGCCCCAAGCCTTTTATATGTTGCAGTTTAAACTGGGCTATCCTTTGAAAGCGCAAATTCCTTTCGCCCTTTTTTACATGAAATTTGGCCCTACACAACTGACTTGCTGTCTCCTCTACTACATTTTAGATTACTATACCAGCGTACCCACCTGGCACATTTTCATTGCAATAGGACTGAATATTTCCCTATGTCACTTTGGTTATCTTGCCCATCCCTACCACTCCCCACCCAGTGGCGGCACCAGGCACCACGAAAATTGATCTTGGCGCCGGAAGTCTGAGGGACGAATTCCTCGGTCCTCCTCGTGACGTTGCTATTGGAGAAAAGTACTCCCATCCTCCCCTCCCGCCCTCCACATTTCAGATTTATGCGAATTAGAAAATCGATCTTTGCGTCGGAGAACTGGGGGAATAAGTCCCATGATGATATATTGAACAAAATGTCATCCACTGCACTGCTCTTCCAATACGTTTACTGTCATAACATTTTAAAACAGCCTATATAGCAATTTTCTATTTGCTCAAAACCTAAAAGCATTTTTTCCAAAATTTAGAAAACACATCTCCTCCGATTTAGATACAATCCAATATTATCCGTACCGTACCTGATTCTTTTTTTTTATATTTTTCACCTAAAAAAACAAACAATGATTTAGCAAAAACAATAAGCAAATAAATAGGCGAGATTCCAAAGAAAGACAAAAAAAGCAATGCAAATAACCCCACAAAGTAAATTATTACAACTGATCACTTTGGGGCTTATGAGCCGTATGGTAGGTCAATTTGGTCAAATTATCTTGAAAACAGAAAAGTTATTGGGTGCGCTCCCCTGGGAGCATTTCACCTTCCCGGTGCCTTCTTTAATGCAAGTTAAGAAGAAAAAGTTGGGAAATGATTAAAGCAAAATGTAATTCTGGCTAAGCCACTGACTTTATTCCTCTATATTTCACCCTCTGTACATTTAATAGTTTAGTAATTGTTTGTTCTGTTTTACATATTTGTTTTTCAAACTTAGTCTAGTTTTACTTGTTTTGCGCTCTTGACGATTCAGTTCTATAAAGGATGCATTTCGCCGCAACTGATAAATATATGTTATCATTATTAGTATATCATCGTTACATCATCAATGATCCATTTGGCTATATACAAACCAATCAAAAACCCTGACATTACATCACTTTGCTTTACACCACTTTTGACTTGAACCATTCAGATTCCACACCACCATCTATAACTGCACATTCACTGTCTTCATATAACGCTTTAATCATATATATATATATATATATATATATATATATATATATATATATATATATATATATATATATATATATATATATATATATATATATATATATATATATATATATATATATATATATATATATATATATGTATATATATATATATATATATATATATATATATATATATATATATATATATATATATATATATATATATATATATACATATATATATATACATGTATATATATATATGTATATATATATATATATATATATATATATATATATATATATATATATATATATATATATATATATATATATATACATATATATATATATATATATATATATATATATATATATATATATATATATATATATATATATATATATATACATATATATATATACATATATATATATATATATATATATATATATATATATATATATATATATATATATATATATATATATATATATATATATATATATATATATATATATATATATATATATATATATATATATATATATATATATATATATATCAAAGACGTTGGGGTCAAAATGGGACATAATCCGGCGCTTCCCTATTCAAAAGGATGAAAATGAACTTACGGGTAGTGAGGTTTCTAAGACTGTACCCTCCTTTCATATCAACGTTACTTTTTGTTTTAAAGGTTGGCTTTTAGTAGATCGTTGAGACATATATCAATTCGATCTTTTGTTATCACGCCCAAATTGCTTCATCTTGAAAGAGCTACCCCCTCCCCCTTCCCTTCCCTTTATTTGAGCCTTAACTCCTTTGAGGTAATTCGGGAGCCCTTATCATAGTCATTGTAAAGCCCCGGGATCTTTTTCATACGGTGCCCCATCGAAACTCTTTTGGGCCTCTTATCATGTTATCATAAGGCCCCGTAATTGCCTTCTTGCTGCTAGTACTTTATCGAAGCCAGGGCCTTTCGGGTCGGGCCGGCGTTGCAGCCAGGGGCGTAACTTGACTTCGAGCCCGGAAGGGGGTGTAAGTCAAATTTTCCTTTGCCCTACTCATTAAAAAACGAAATACATGTGTCTATACAATCACACAATATAGAACAGTTTGGAACAGATCACCGCACCCCCCCCCCCCCCTTCAACATCACCACCACCACCGTCAATCCTGTCGCCAGAAATTTTACTGCGTAACACCACGTTCCCATTTACGGACCCTGGCGAGGTCTATAGGGGTGAAGCCTTGGTTGGGGTCCAGCGGACGAAGCCCTGGAAGCTCTGAAGCAATGCATCAACAGAGAAGAAGTTTCCTTGCAAATTGGTTGAAGAGATTTTCTTGGTTAATCTATTCTAAAAGAAGGAAAAGAGACGTTTTGCTTTACCTGCCAAAAAGCTGATGTACTTATCCAGAAGTCAGGGGTGTAGGAAGCTTTCGAAAAGTAGGGGCACGACCTTTTAGGGGGAACTTCCCAAAGTCATATGCATATGCCCGCCTTCTGTCTGTAGATAATAAACTAAAGTAAAAGGGGGCACTTCATTTTTTAGGAAGGGGCAATTTTCCAATGGGATATCATTTCCCCGTAAATGGGACTGACAAAAGTTGCCAGTTTCCTACAATTGGATCAGTAATTAAGGGGCATTTAATTTTTTGAAAGGGGCACTTTTGTAATAATTTTTATTTTTTAAGTGTGCTCAAATTCGGCCAGTTCTTGCACCTTTGACAGTAATTGAGGGGCACTTTTCAATTTCAGATGGGGAACTTTTGTCATTTTTCGTAAAAGCTGGGGCCACGTTCCCCCAGTGCCACGGTTCCAAAACCTATGCCAATAGGGGTTTAATCCTCCATTGGTTATCGTGTATTTCCAGGGTCCATTGAGATAGAGTGTATTTTCTTAGGCACTCTGGGTGGTTAAATCTTTATTAAGCACGCTGGGTGCTTGTGGTTTAATTCTTATTGGGCTCACTGGGTGGTTGGGGTTTAATCCTCATTGGGCGCATTGAATGTTTGGGGCCCTCATTGGGTGTACTAGGTGCGTCCATTAAGTTAACGTGTATTTCTATGGTCCATTGAGATAAGGTGTATTTTCTTGGACACTCTGGGTGCTTGGGGTTTAATCATAATTGGGCACTCTGAGTGCTTCGGGTTTAATCATCATTGGACGCACTGAGTGCTTGGATTTAATCCTCATTGGGCGCGCAGGGTACTTGGGGGTTTAATCCTTATGTTCGCACTGGGTGTTTCGGGTTTAATTTTTATTGGGCGCGCTAGGCTCTAGATGAAGTAAACATGTTAAGATACCTTGGTGCAACAGTAAGCTTACAATGTGGTGGCGAGGAAGATATCAAAAACAGAATCTCTAAAGCAAGAGTAGCATTATGAAGTTAAATAAGATATGGAACTCATGTTCAAATGCTACAGGAGAATTTTGAAGATCAGATGGCCATATGTAATATCTGAGAACCGCTAAACATGACAAAATTAGCACTGAAGTAAAAGGGAAAAGGTGGAGGTGGATTGGTCATGTGATGCGCATAAGCATTATTAAGCACTGTGTGACAGCTATGACGTGGAGAAGGAAGGTTGGTCGTCCTAGAACGACCTGGAGAAGGACAGTCGAGAAGGAGAGGAAAGTGATGGGATGTAGCTTGTGGACAGAAGCCAGACCAGTTGATAATAACAGAGTCCAGCGGAGAGAGTGCACTGCAGCCTTATGGGCCAGGAGGCCTAAAGAGACTAGGTGAAGTGAAGTGCACTAGGTTCTTTCTTTGAAGTAATGTGTAATTCTATGTTCCATTGAGATCACATGTATTTTCTTAGGTACTTTGGGTGCTCGGGGTTTAATCATCATTAGGCAGTGGGCACTCTGAATGCTTGGGGCTTAATCATCATTGGGCGCACTGGGTGCTTGGGATTTAATCATCATCTCCTCATAATTATCAATGAAAATATGTGTATCTATATGTTATCTATTAAATTAAAGTGAGTGTAATTTGTTCACATACACAAATCATCATACGCCTACATGTGAAGGGCACTTGTCCACACGTAATGGTGAGGAGCTGTGTGCATATTAATTAGGGTTTTTGCATAATAGTAGACTTTCGTCCAAAATAATTAACCTGAGATTACAGCTTAAACAGGCGGTCTCGTCTCAAAACGAAGTCGCAATGACGTCAGTAAGCACAGCGGCAGTTCTTACATACGTCATCAAAAATTGACTCGGGCCTATCCTATTACAGTCGTTCAGAGGAGCGTATATTAGGTAAGGTTGGCTTGCATGCGTATGTTTTATCGGGGACATTTATATAATGAACACACTTTATATGACACACTTTTCAATCGGGGACAACCTACCATTCGGGGACATCCCTAGTTGGTTTTCTTCGAGATTTAGGCTCTCCATGGGTGAAACAATATGCCACCTGAAATATTACGCATTTTATTGCTGTTCCCTTTTAGTAGGTTCTATGCAGGCTGTGTTTCAAATTATGTGTCTTTAGGTGTATCATCAGAGTATGAAATTCTAGCACATATGTCCCCGTTTATCTGATTTAGACTGCACACTGTCCCCAGTTGGGCGAATAAACTCTAACACATTACCTGTTTCCCCGATTGGTATCTTTTATGTGGTATAGTGGTCCTTGTTGGAGGACATACACATGGGTGTACGATGCAGTTAGTATGTACTATAAAGTACATTCCTGTTTTATGTCATTAAACTGTTAAAAAGAACACGATGAGTAGTAAATGATAAATTGATACAAATGGGTTGTGAAATTATGATCGATCCTACCCAAGGCCGTAATTCCCGGGGACAGAGGTGACATGTCCCCCTCCCCCATTTTTCAGCAAAATTAAAAAAGATTTAGTACATTTTGGGGAAATTGTGCCATTTGTCCCCTATTTTTGGATAAGAGACGATGTCCCCCTCCCCCCCCCACCTCTACAAACACACACTTTTCAAATAAGAATAACGGCCCTAATCTCATCACATCTAATTCGGTTAAAAATAACGTCAAACGATGTCCCCGATAGGATGATTCAAAACGCATGTCCCCGGTTGAGACTCAAAACAAGTATGGGTGTGTGTGGAGGTGGAAGGGGGAGGGGGGTTCTTTGTGCCTCACAGGAATAACGGCCCTGGTTTTAATCATCCAAATCGTTTTTGTGAGATGAATATGTCGAACTGTTAGGCTCTTTCTTCTTTCCCAGCAGATTGACCTGTCGACTGCCTGGGCCATTTACAGGCTGCATAAGCGTATAAACCCGTTTTTTCTCAAGTTACTACTGCAGATGACCCACGGGCGCAACACAGATATGTCCCTCTTCTCTAGTTTCGTCCCTGGCCCTGTTTGGATGGCATCCATGGCCCTACCAAATGGATTTGGTTATAATTCAAGGGGGAATTTAACATAATACATTAAGTTTTTAAAAAGCAGTGTTGGTGAACACTGTTGGCAGGTTTGGGGAAATATTTGCATAATTTATTCAAAAAATGGCTAAACATTCAAAATGCTATAAAATGATGAAATTTCAACAGCATATATTTCTTAGCTACCTGTCCATCTGTCCATGGATCTCGAATCAATTGTTCAAATTATTCCTTGATCATATTACGGAAAGTTGTAAGGTGCATGCATGGCAGCTAATTCTTGTAAGCGTGCGTGCGCTGACTGGTATATGGAGATGGGGATGTATTGAAGGTATAACCTTCTCGGCTACCGTACTCCGGGTAAAGCCAACGCAACAGTGGGTAGGTGGGCAGCGAACCGATTCGCTTAATCCCTGAAATAGGCTTTCTGACAAAAGATGCACGAAAATTGGAAAGAAAGAACAATTAAAGGTGGACTAAGACCCATATGTCAGGGGGGTTTTTTTTGGTGAATTTTTAAATATTCATTAAACATATTTTATCTCCCAAAGTGATACAATTATCTGATTATATTGATCCTGAATCTCAGAAAGCTACTTCGTATAAAATTGGTGTTAGAGCAGTTTCGAAGTTCTCCACGACGACCAAAAAGCTCAGTTTTGCTGAATATTTGTGAGACTCTGGAAAATTGTGTTCTCACTTGTCGTGCTAGTGTCCCTTTAACTTATTGAATAAGATTACTTGGGGTCACGATGTTTGCATCAAATGTCAACGAAAAGCAAATGCGCGGGAAATGTATAATATTTGTTATTCTGGATTTGACCATGGCACTTCGGAGACGTCTTGGAGCTTTTTGCCTGTCAGGCAGGCGGCCAGGGAAAATCAAATTCTTCAGAAACGGTAAATAAACCTTAATGAATTTGTTATTATAGCACATACTCTAAGAAAGAATGATTTACCATGTTTTTCATATTTTTTATTTTTTTATCAAAGAAGTTTGACAAACTATTTCAATATAATTTTAAGTTATTGACAAATCATTAAACACTCTGATTGTACAGCCTTTAATTCTCCTGGCAGTCTGCATGGGATGGATTTCATCGCAATATCTTCCGTCCATTAGCCCCCTCATGGGAAAAAAATGGAACTTTCCCATATATAAAGTTGGTCCACAAGGTTTTGAATTTTTTAGTTGTCCTATTTTTTTCTGAGGTCACAAAATATCGCGCAATTTATGCTAATCAGCTGATTAGGTATATTGAACTTTTAACATGCGTGCTGTAAAATGGTCAATTTTTTACTTCTGTTGATGTGACTTACTGCTGTTTAACATAATTGCTTTTAGTATATATATATATATATATATATATATATATATATATATATATATATATATATATATATATATATATATATATATATATATATATATATATATATATATATATATATATATATATATATATATATATATATATATATATATATATATATATTTAGGTTTTAAAATAATCTGTTGGCTAGAGACATTGTCATTTTTTCCTATTTTGTTTTATATATATATATATATATATATATTGAACCATTTAAGCTCATGTTTTTGCTACCTGTCCATATATCTTGAATTGATTTGTTGTTTATATTGAACCATTTAAGTTCATGTTTTTTGCTACCTGTCCATATATCTTAAATTCATTTACAATATATTGAACCATTTAAGCTCATGTTTTTTCTACCTGTCCATATATCTTAAATTTATTTGTTGTATATATTGAACCATTTAAGCTCATGTTTTTCTACCTGTCCATATATCTTAAATTCATTTACAATATATTAAACCATATAAGCTCATGTTTTTGCTACCTGTCCATATATCTTAAATTAATTTGTTGTATATATTGAACCATATAAGCTCATGTTTTTTCTACCTGTCCATATATATACCTTAAATTCATTTGTTGTAAGTTGATGTGTGATGTATGATTAGGCGGGTAGCATAATTTTGTTCTCAGTATTATGTAGGTATAACCCACGTTCGTGTTGGAAAGCAAATACAGAGGGCGGGCACTTAAAATGATGTTTATGGATTGATAAAGAACATTCATATCTGAACAAATCACTTCTTGAATCATTTTGAAAATAGCACTTTCCTGTTAATTTGTGACATTGACACAAAATTGTTACGTAATTCTATAAGTTGTTATGTAATTGTTATGTAATTCTATAAGTTTCTTTCTTAAAGGAGACATCAAATCTGGCTTTTTCTTCTTTTAATATAATAGAAATAATAATTATAAGTCATTAGAAGAAATTTCACATCGTACAACACAAATTAGCATACATTTTCTAAATTATTAAAATATTAAATCTGTCAATACAAAATCTACATGGGAGCGTTCATTTTGTCCGTACGCCCTCTAATAAATGATATCATTCACCCAGTACAGATTAGAATAATAATGTATTTCTTTATAACCTATTACAAATTTTCTAACTTGTAAGAAATATTTTTTTCCTTTGCATGAGTTGATGAATTTTTATTTGTATATGGTATTAATGAGTCCAGACTTTAGAACTTCATGTCAAAGCATTTGTTGGAAAACAAAATTCACAGAGAATTATTCTAAAGAAATACATATATTCTAGCACATAGGGCAGATTATGTCATCATTCATAAATGGCATAAAATTAACACAAAATTAGACACAATGGCAATACTTTGTTTTTTCCATCCTAAACCTCTCTCGATCCCAGCTTTCTGACTTTCAGTTCTCGTGTTTTTCTCAATCCCCCCCCCCCTTTTTTTCTTTCCTTCCTACCCTATAATGATCTAACCTCTCGGGCACAATTTGACCCTCGTTGTCGTGGTGCAGTGAAAGCCCTCATCAATCAAACAAACATAATGGCAGCGAGATGTTATACAACTTGGATAACTTGAGAATGGAATAAAATTTTACGATGCAGGGTTTTTGGTAGTTGGTTTATTGTTTAATTATTATATATCTAGCTAAAACATTTGACTTTATGTATCCTTTAATTTCTCCAAATGATGATGCTGCATACAGGAATTTGATCTGTTGATTGGCGAGACTCAAAAGACTTATGATCAAAAACTACTGCCTGTGCACTTCAAAAGCTTATGATGGACAGGATTTACATAAAGAAATAACAATTAAGGCCATTCAGCCATGAATTATATTAATATATTGATCAGTCTTGTTGATGACGGCCTGTTTAAATACTCGCTGGGGGGTGGTGTCCCACTCAACACCCAGTCTTAAAAGTGAAAGGTGTTGGTAATTTGGTGTTGGTGTTTTGGGCTTAAATGCCCTATACCAAATCTAAAATTGTATAAAAGGTACCTTTGTGTGTGGGGTAGGGGTGGAGGGGGATACTACTTTAAAATTGTATTTTAAAAAAGGTACCTTTTGTCTTAATAGTGAGAACTCAGTGATTTCTTTGTTTCATGATTCTTTAATGAAGTTTTTGAGCAAATGATCATTTCAGCAAATGTTGCCTTTACA
Organism: Chiridota heheva; assembly: GCA_020152595.1. Lineage (NCBI taxonomy): Eukaryota > Metazoa > Echinodermata > Holothuroidea > Apodida > Chiridotidae > Chiridota > Chiridota heheva. The sequence goes on along the minus strand of JAIGNY010000298.1, from coordinate 35,981 downwards.
CGTCCATAGACCGTTAACCTGTTTACAGCGTTTTAAATCTCAGGCATCAATTTGCATATTTTATGCAAATTTTGTAATGTTTTTAGGTTGAACGTATAATGTTTTCTTTTGTAAACCATTTTTGTTTTGTTTCTATTATAATTCTTTGAATAGATCATCAAATTCTGACCCAAACTCAATGAGTCTTTATTTATCACATACGGGAACAAATTCTAGCAAGAATATATATTTTCGCATGATTTTCAGTGATTTAGATTTAGGAAAGAAACTTAAGAAACTACAACACCATTTTAAGCTGTTCGCCTAGTCATACACCACAACTTTTGCTTCATTCAACAACCTGACAACTGATGAAACTCTGATATAGCCATAACTCAATAGGTAAAAGAGATTTTTATCTTCAAAAATCAAGAACTGGAGGCGTAGGAAGCGGGACAGGAGGAAAACCGCCCCTCTGATAGGATTTTGCCTTCTTGGGTACATTCTTAATTGTTGAGAGGTAAAATTATTCAAACTAAAATTGAAAAAATTGAAAAAATGGTATGACAGAATATATCGTAACTTTTGAAAAAAATTGTCTACATTTAAAAAAAAATTGATGAAAATCTCCTAAAATGTAAGGAAATTTTCCCGACATTTCCCGAAAATGAAATAATCGCGAGGCTTTGAGGTACAAACTTAGGGCCCATCATATCTCTAAAGGGCAAAAATATATATGTATATATTTTTAGTTCAAATGACCGTTATTTTTTGTTGTTGCCGATTTCTTTGCTTTTGTGGTTATGTTTTTTTGTTTTTTTATGGATGTTTTACTTTTTAGTCGCCAAAAGAATCAGGTACTGTATACATTTGGGTGCCCACTGAATCCGGACTCCAGTGCACCCCCCCCCTCCCTCCCCCTTCTCTCTATCCACCCGTCGGCATCCTGTTCCTGAAGGCTGTAGAGGTTTTCTTTTTTTCTTCAAATTAGCACTTGGTGAAACATTGGGTCAATCAAACTTTGAGGATATTTTGACATATTCAAAATTTTGAATATTAAATATTTTAAAAATTAAATTTTGTTTGTTTGTATTTCGTATTTAAATCTTTCTCTCTCAGTCTTTGTGAAAATATGCGATCGTCTTCTTCTAGATGTTGGTTGGTTGTAGACGTGGGCAAAAACAAAAACAAAAAAAACTTTAAAAAAAAACCTAACAGAATCACCCATTCAAATAATTGTGGTGCATAATAAAATTTAAAAAACACTTTTCTAATAAGAAAATAGTCAGTATGCCCATTCATACATCAAATTTGCACATTGATTTGCACATTAATACGACAAAAAGCAAAAAGCTGTAAAATGGTTAATTTGTAACCGAGCTTGACAAACAAAAGCTTAGGAATTTAAGCTATTTTCATGATTTGTACTGAATTATAAATGCCTATATGGACATATAGCAATTTCTATTTTCTATATTTTAACACGTAATTCTAACTCAACTGGACTCCATTTTACCGGGCAGCGGCGTTGTTGCGTTTCACGCGTCTTCACACAGCTCAGTCACATCACTCGCGTGTACAACAAACAAATACATGCTAACCTACCAGTACCAGTTCAGCGAATTTTACTAATTGTAGTTTTTTGCTCGCTTCCGATTTTTCTTGATATTTTCCTTAATTAATTTATATTTTCACACGGTATACGAAGAGTAACTTTAACGTTAACGCCAGCTGATTGTTCGTTATACTCAGACAAAGCCTATACCTAATATGAAGTGCTCGCTACAAATTTTAGTGTGTATTGAAAGCCCGGGTTGAAAGCTGTTGCGTCGTACAGCAGAAACCCACTTCGAACGTCGATCAGGATCAGATGGAAATCGAGAAAATATCCTTTTATTTCCCGCACACATCCATTAGTGCAACCAACGGCGCAGCAAGATTCCAGCATAATTATCTTGCAAAAATTATTTTATATATAATAACAACATGCAAACGTATGTAAGTCTAATTAAATGTAACTTACAGCAGACGACAGTGGTTTTGGAAAGTTTTCTTCGTTTTTCGTAAAATTTTGTTCGATTTCGTGAAATTTCCTTCGTTTTGGGGAAATTTCTTTCATTTTAAGGAAATATCCTTAATTTTCCGAAATTTTCCTCTTTTTGGGGGAAATTTTCTTCAATTATTGGGAAATTTTACCAAAGCAGCGCTTCCGGAGGTTTCGCCTCCTGGACCCCTTCCAGGGCTTTGACGGTTCGGTTCCTATATACGAAACACTGATTTTAAGCAATTTTTAAGCTGTTTAGCCAATTTACTTCTATGTGCCCAATGTTTTACTCTTATGAGCTTTTTTCGGGGAAGGGGGAGAGGGAGGGAGGGGGGGGTGGAGGCGCCAAAATTCCCTTTTCCCCCAGTAAAACATGACCCACCACGCCACTACAAAAGTATGTTTTTGTGAACAATTTATAGAGTATAGAGAAGAGGGGCAGTGTGGATCGATAGGTACCGGTGTATTTCTTTTATTGTCAAAACGTGTATCATTTTCTGCAATCCTTTCGTCTATGTGGCACAGTAAAAGTATATGAGAAGTAGGGTGCATTATGGGAACATGCATCAATTTTAATGAAAATTAAATTTAAAATCCTTAATTTTAGAGATGTGAGCCCTTCGAATTACTCCCCGACTGTTTCTTAAAAAAGCGACGATTTTACTGCTGCATTAAATATTTTCAGGCCTTATTATGATAAATGACGCAAATTTGTATAGAAATTGAGACATAGTAACAAGTTGACTTATTGTTTTCTAATCCTCCAACAACGTTTTGAATCTCCATTATACCCCACTATTCAAATTTAGCAGGAGAAAAAGTCTTGATTTTCAATGACTGATATTTAAGAGAGAAAGCATAAAAAGCAAAAACATAGCTTAAAAGAGATATTTAGTGTATATAAAAACTTTTGCATATATTTTAATTAGCAACATTTCGGATTTTGGGTACTTTTGACATAATCTAAAGACAATTCTGCAGTGGCGTAGGTAGATATTTGAAATTAACGGGGATTGGGATTTGATTTTTGTCCCAACAGACCTACAAAAATGTACGCTGGGTCTCTTATCACTATTTATAAAGAAAGGGGGAGGGGGGGGGGTATGATCGGAAATTTTGATAAAATTTCCAGAAAACGGAGGAAATTTTACGAAAATTAAAGCAAATTTCACGAAAATGAAGAAAATTTCACGAAAATGAAAAAAGTTTTACAAAAATTGATGAAAATTTCCCAAATAGGAAGACAAATTTTGGAAAATAAAGGAAATTTCACAAAAATTGAAGAACCAGAATTGTTGCAAAATTCCCGAACATGAAGAAAAATTATCGAAATGAAGGACATCTCACGTATAAGTTGATACAATTTTCACAAAAATTGGAAGCAATAATAAAATATTCCTGAAAATAAAGGAAATTTCCCGAAAATGATGATAATTTCCCCAAACATGAAGGAGATTTTTTCCAAAAATTTAAGCATATTTCACGAGAATTTAAGCAAATTTCCCTAAACTGAAGAAGATATCCCGAAAATGAAGGAAATTTCAGGAACATTGAAGAAATTTTCCAAAAATTGAAAATAAATTTCCGAAAATGAAGAAAACGTTTCAAAAATTGAAGGTTTCTCGAAAATTGAAGATTTCCGAAAGAAAATGCTATGGAATCTGAATCTGATTCTTCAAAATCAAAAATCAATTCGTTAGACCTTTATCATTTGAAGGGGGAGGAAGGGGAGGGGGGAGGGTTAGCGCTCTGGTCCCGGTTCCTACACCACTGTTCTGTTCAATATTTAAGGAGCTTTGTGGTGAATATAACATCTCTATCTGTCCATATACAGTTAAATAGGGTAATTGTTCTATAACACATGTTAAAATGTAGATCCCGACATGCTATTAATCAAAATGTGCATGTGGGTCATAGATGGATAACATGTGAATCATAATGTTGGGTGGCATGTGGGTCATAGGTGGGATAACATGTGGATCATAATGTTGGGTGGCATGTGGGTCATAGGTGGGATGACATGTGGATCATAATGTTGGGTGGCATCTGGATCATAGGTGGGGTGGCATGTGAATTATAATGTTGGGTGGCATGTGGGTCATAGGTGGAATGATATGTGAATCAAAATGTTGGGTGACATGTCGATCAAATGTGGGGTGGCATGTGGATCATAGGTGGAATGATATGTGAATCATAATGTTGGGTGGCATGTGGATCATAATGTTGGGTGGCATGTGGATCATAGGTTGGGTGGCATCTGGATCATAGGTGGGATGACACGTGGATCATAATGTTGGGTGGCATGTGGGTCATAGGTGGGATGACATGTGGATCATAATGTTGGGTGGAATGTGGGTCAAAGGTGGGATGACACGTGGATCATAATGTTGGGTGACATGTCGATCAAATGTGGGGTGGCATGTGGATCATAATGTTGGGTGGCATGTGGGTCATAGGTGGAATGATATGTGAATCATAATGTTGGGTGGCATGTGGATCATAATGTTGGGTGGCATGTGGATCATAGGTTGGGTGGCATGTGGATCATAGGTGGGATGACATGTGGATCATAATGTTGGGTGGCATGTAAGTCATAGGTGGGATGACATGTGGATCATAATGTTGGGTGGAATGTGGGTCAAAGGTGGGATGACACGTGGATCATAATGTTGGGTGACATGTCGATCAAATGTGGGGTGGCATGTGGATCATAATGTTGGGTGGCATGTGGATCATAGGTGGGGTGGCATGTGGATCATAATGTTGGGTGGCATGTGAATCATAGGTGGGGTGGCATGTGGATCATAATGTTGGGTGGCATGTGTATCACAGGTGGGATGACATGTGGATCATATTGTCGAGTGGCATTTGGGTCATAGGTGGGATGGCATGTGGATCATAATGTTGGGTGGCATGTGGATCATAGGTGGGGTGGCATGTGAGTCATAGGTGGGATGACATGTGGATCATAATGTTGGGTGGCATGTGGGTCATAGGTGGGGTGGCATGTGGATCATAATGTTGGGTGGCATGTGGATCATAGGTGGGATGGCATGTGGATCATAGGTGGGATGACATGTGAATTATAATGTAGGGTGGCATGTGGATCATAGGTAGGATTGCATGTGGATTATAATGTTTGGTGTGTCATAGGTGGGGTGGCATGTGGATCATAATGTTGGGTGGCATGTGGATCATATGTGGGATGATATGTGGATCATAATGTTGGGTGGCATGTGGATCATGGGTGGGATGACATGTGGATCATAATGTTGGGTGGCATGTGGATCATAGGTGGAATGACATGTGGATCATAATGTTGGGCAGCATATGGGTCATAGGTGGGGTGGCATGTGGATCATAATGTTGGGTGGCATGTAGATCATAGGTGGGATGGCATGTGGATCATAGATGGGATGACATGTGGATCATAATGTAGGGTGGCATGTGGATCATAGGTAGGATGGCATGTGGATCATAATGTTGGGTGTGTCATAGGTGGGGTGGCATGTGGATTATAATGTTGGGTGGCATGTGGATCATAAATGGGATGACATGTGGATCATAATGTTGCATGGCATGTGGATCATAGGTGAGTTGACATGTGGATCATAATGTTGGGTGGCATGTGGGTCATAGGTGGGGTGGCATGTGAATCATAATGTTGGGTGGCATGTGGATCATGGGTGGGGTGGCATGTGGATCATAATGTTGGGTGGCATGTGGATCATAATGTTGGGTAGCATGTGGATCATAAGTGGGATGACATGTGGATCATAATGTTGGGTGGCATGTGGGTCATAGGTGGGATGACATGTGGATCATAATGTAGGGTGGCATGGGGATCATAGGTAAGATGGCATGTGGATCATAATCTTTGGTGTGTCATCGGTGGGTTGGTATGTGGATCATAATGTTGGGTGGCATGTGGATCATATGTGGGATGACATGTGGATCACAATGTTGGGTGGCATGTGGGTCATAGGTGGGGTGACATGTGGATCATAATGTTAGGTGGCATGGGGATCATAGGTGGGATGCCATGTGGATCATAATGTTAGGTGGCATGTGGATTATAGGTGGGATGACATGTGGATCATAATGTTGGGTGGCATGTGGATCATAGGTGGGATGACACGTGGATCATAATGTTGCGTAGCATGTGGGTCATAGGTGGGATGACAGTGGATCATAATGTTGGGTGGCATGGGGATCAGAGGTGGGATGGCATGTGGATCATAGGTGGGGTGGCATGTGGATCATAGCTGGGGTGGCATGTGCATCATAGGTGGGATGACATGTGGATCATAATGTTGGGTGGCATGGGGATCATAGGTAGGATGGCATGTAGATCATAATGTTGGGTGCATGTGGATCATAGGTGGGATGACATGTGGATCATATCGTTGGGCAGCATGTGGATCATAGGTGGGATGACATGTGGATCATAATGTTGGGTAGCATGTGGATCATAGGTGGGATAACATGTGGATCATAATGTTGCGTGGCATGTGGGTCATAGGTGGGATGACATGTGGATCTTAATGTTGGGTGGCATGTGGATCATAATGTTGGGTGGCATATGGATCATAGGTGGGATGACATGTGGATCATAAAGTTGGGTGGCATGTGGGTCATAGGTGGGGTGGCTCGGGATCACAATGTTGGGTGGCATGTGGATCATAGGTGGGATGGCATGTGGATCATAACGTTGGGTGGCATGTGGAATATAATGTTGGGTACCATGTGGATCATAGGTGGGATAACATGTGGATCATAATGTTGCATGGCATGTGGGTCATAGGTGGGATGACATGTGGATCATAATGTTGGGTGGCATGTGGGTCATAGGTGGGATGACATGTGGATCATAATGTAGGGTGGCATGTGGATCATAGGTAGGATGGCATGTGGATCATGTTTGGTGTATCATAGGTGGGGTGGCATGTGGATCATAATGTTGGGTGGCATGTGGATCATATGTGGGATGACATGTAGATCATAATGTTGGGTGGCATGTGGGTCATAGGTGGGATGACATGTGGATCATAATGTTGGGTGGCATGTGGATCATAGGTGGGATGAATGTGGATCATAATGTTGGGTGGCATGTGGATCATAGGTGGGATGACATGTGGATCATAATGTTGGGTGGCATGTGGATTATAGGTGGGATGACATGTGGATTATAATGTTGCGTGGCATATGGGTCATAGGTGGGATGACATTTGGATCATAATGTTGGGTGGCATGTGGGGATCATAGGTGGAATGGCATGTAGATCATAGGTGGGGTGGCATGTGGATCATAGCTGGGGTGGCAAATGGGTCATAGGCGGGATGACATGTGAATCATAATGTTGGGTGGCATGGGGATCATAGGTAGGATGGCATGTAGATCATAATGTTGGGTGGCATGTGGATCATAGGTGGGATGACATGTGGATCATAATGTTGGGCAGCATATGGATCATAGGTGGGATGACAAGTGGATCATAATGTTGGGTAGCATGTGGATCATAGGTGGGATAACATGTGGATCATAATGTTGCGTGGCATGTGGGTCATAGGTGGAATGACATGTGGATCATCTTGTTGGGTGGCATGTGGGTCATAGGTGGGATGACATGTGGAATATAATGTTGGGTGGCATGTGGATTATAATGTTGGGTGGCATGTGGATCATAATGTTGGGTGGCATGTGGGTCATAGGTAAGATGGCATGTGGGTCATAATGTTGGGTGGCATGTGGATCATAGGTGGGATGACATGTGAATCATAATGTTGGGTGGCATGTGAATCATAGGTGGAATGACATGTGGATTATAATGTTGGGTGGCATGTGGGTCATAGGTGGAGTGGCATGTGGATCATAATGTTGGGTGGCATGTGGATCATAGGTGGGATGACATGTGGATCATAATGTTGGGTGGCATGTGGATCATAGGTGGGATGACATGTGGATCATAATGTTGGGTGGCATGTGAATCATAGGTGGGATGGCATGAGGATCATAATGTTGGGTGGCATGTGGATCATAATGTTGGGTGGCATGTGGATCATAGGTGGGATGACATGTGGATCATAATGTTGGGTGGCATGTGGATCATAGGTGGGATGGCATGTGGATCATAGGTGGGGTGGCATGTGGATCATAGCTGGGGTGGCATGTGGGTCATAGGTGGGATGACATGTGAATCATAATGTTGGGTGGCATGTGGGTCATAGGTGGGATAAAATGTGGATCATAATGTTGGGTGGCATGTGGGTCATAGGTGGGATAACATGTGGATCATAATGTTGGGTGGCATGTGGGTCATAGGTGGGATGACATGTGGATCATAATGTTGGGTGGCATGTGGATCATAGGTGTGATGACATGTGGATCATAATGTTGGGTGCCAAGTGGATCATAAGTGGGATGACAGGTAGATCATAATGTTGGGTGGCATGTGGGTCACAGGTGGGATGACATGTGGATCATAATGTTGGGTGGCATGTGGGTCATACGTGGAATGACATGTGGATCATAGGTGGGATGGCATGTGGATCATAGATGGGATGACATGTGGATCATAATGTTGGGTGGCATGTGGATCATAGGTAGGATGGCATGTGGATCATAATGTTGGGTGTGTCATAGGTGGGGTGGCATGTGGATCATAATGTTGGGTGGCATGTGGATCATAGGTGGGATGACATGTGGATCATAATGTTGGGTGGCATGTGGATCATAGGTGGGATGACATGTGGATCATAATGTTGGGTGGCATGTGGGTCATAGGTGGGGTGGCATGTGAATCATAATGTTGGGTGGCATGTGGATCATGGGTGGGGTGGCATGTGGATCATAATGTTGGGTGGCATGTGGATCATAATGTTGGGTAGCATGTGGATCATAAGTGGGATGACATGTGGATCATAATGTTGGGTGGCATGTGGGTCATAGGTGGGATGACATGTGGATCATAATGGAGGGTGGCATGGGGATCATAGGTAAGATGGCATGTGGATCATAATGTTGGGTGGCATGTGGATCATAGGTGGGATGACATGTGGATCATAATGTTGGGTGGCATGTGGATCATATGTGGGATGACATGTGGATCATAATGTTGGGTGGCATGTGGGTCATAGGTGGGGTGACATGTGGATCATAATGTTAGGTGGCATGGGGATCATAGGTGGGATGCCATGTGAATCATAATGTTAGGTGGCATATGGGTCATAGGTGGGATGACATGTGGATCATAATGTTGGGTAGCATGTGGATCATAGGTGGGATGACATGTGGATCATAATGTTGCGTAGCATGTGGGTCATAGGTGGGGTGGCTCGGGATCATAATGTTGGGTGGCATGTGGATCATAGGTGGGATGGCATGTGGATCATAATGTTGGGTGGCATGTGGAATATAATGTTGGGTACCATGTGGATCATAGGTGGGATAACATGTGGATCATAATGTTGAATGGCATGTGGGTCATAGGTGGGATGACATGTGGATCATAATGTTGGGTGGCATGTGGGTCATAGGTGGGATGACATGTGGATCATAATGTTGGGTGGCATGTGGATCATAGGTGGGATGGCATGTGGATCATAATGTTGGGTGGCATCATAGGTGGGGTGGCATGTGGATCATAATGTTGGGTGGCATGTGGATCATATGTGGGATGACATGTAGATCATAATGTTGGGTGGCATGGGGTCATAGGTGGGATGACATGTGGATCATAATGTTGGGTGGCATGTGGATCATAGGTGGGATGCCATGTAGATCATAATGTTGGGTGGCATGTGGATCATAGGTGGGATGACATGTGGATCATAATGTTGGGTAGCATGTAAATCATAGGTGGGATGACATGTGGATTATAATGTTGCGTGGCATATGGGTCATAGGTGGGATGACATGTGGATCATAATGTTGGGTGGCATGTGGGGATCATAGGTGGGATGGCATGTAGATCATAGGTGGGGTGGCATGTGGATCATAGCTGGGGTGGCAAATGGGTCATAGCTGGGATGACATGTGGATCATAATGTTGGGCAGCATGTGGATCATAGGTAGGATGGCATGTGGATCATAATGTTGCGTGGCATGTGGATCATAGGTGGGATGACATGTGGATCATCTTGTTGGTTGGCATGGGGATCATAGGTGGGATGGCATGTGGATCATAGGTGGGGTGGCATGTGGATCATAGCTGGGGTGGCATGTGGGTCATAGGTGGAATGACATGTGGATCATAATGTTGGGTGGCATGTGGATCATAAGTGGGATAACATGTGGATTATAATGTTGCGTGGCATGTGGGTCATAGGTGGGATGACATGTGGAATATAATGTTGGGTGGCATGTGGATCATAATGTTGGGTGGCATGTGGATCATAATGTTGGGTGGCATGTGGGTCATAGGTAAGATGGCATGTGGGTCATAATGTTGGGTGGCATGTGGATCATAATGTTGGGTAGCATGTAAATTATAGGTGGGATGACATGTGGATTATAATGTTGGGTGGCATGTGGGTCATAGGTGGGGTGGCATGTGGATCATAATGTTGGATGGTGGGATGGCATGGGATCATAATGTTGGGATGGCATGTGGATTATAGGTGGGATGACATGTGGATCATAATGTTGGGTGGCATGTGAATCATAGGTGGGATGGCATGAGGATCATAATGTTGGGTGGCATGTGGATCATAATGTTGGGTGGCATGTGGATCATAGGTGGGATGACATGTGGATCATAATGTTGGGTGGCATGGGGATCATAGGTGGGATGGCATGTGGATCATAAGTGGGGTGGCATGTGGGTCATAGCTGGGGTGGCATGTGGGTCATAGGTGGATGACATGTGGATCATAATGTTGGGTGGCATGGGGATCATAGGTAGGATGGCATGTAGATCATAATGTTGGATGGCATGTGGATCATAGGTGGGATGACCTGTGGATCATAATGTTGGGCAGCATATGGATCATAGGTGGGATGACATGTGGATCATAATGTTGGGTGGCATGTGGATCATAGGTGGGATAACATGTGGATTATAATGTTGCGTGGCATGTGGGTCATAGGTGGGATGACATGGGGATCATAATGTTGGGTGGCATGTGGATCATAGGTGGGATGGCATGTGGATCATAATGTTGGGTGGCATGTGGGTCATAGGTAAGATGGCATGTGGGTCATAAAGTTGGGTGGCATGTGGATCATAGGTGGGATGACATGTGAATCCTAATGTTGGATGGCATGTGAATCATAGGTGGGATGACATGTGGATTTTAATGTTGGGTGGCATGTGTGTCATAGGTGGAGTGGCATGTGGATCATAATGTTGGGTGGCATGTGGATCATAGGTGGGATGACATGTGGATCATAATGTTGGGTGGCATGTGGATCATAAGTGGGATGACATGTGGATCATAATGTTGGGTGGCATGTGAATCATAGGTGGGATGGCATGAGGATCATAATGTTGGGTGGCATGTGGATCATAATGTTGGGTGCATGTGTATCATAGGTGGGATGACATGTGGATCATAATGTTGAGTGGCATGTGGATCATAGGTAAGATGGCATGTGGATTATAATGTTGGGCGGCATGTGGATCATAGGTTGGATGGCATGTGGATCATAGGTGGGATGACATGTGGATCATAATGTAGGGTGGCATGTGAATCATAGGTGGGATGACATGTGGATTATAATGTTGGGTGGCATGTGGGTCATAGGTGGGATGGCATGTGCATCATAATGTTGGGTGGCATGTAGATTATAGGTGGGGTGGCATGTGAGTCATAGGTGGGATGACATGTGGATCATAATGTTGGGTGGCATGTGGGTCATAGGTGGGGTGGCATTAGGATCATAATGTTGGATGGCATGTGGATCATAGTTTGGATGGCATGTGGATCATATGTGGGATGACATGTGGATTATAATGTAGGGTGGCATGTGGATCATAGGTAGGATTGCATGTGGATCATGATGTTTGGTGTGTCATAGGTGGGGTGGCATGTGGATCATAATGTTGGGTGGCATGTGGATCATGGGTGCGATGACATGTGGATCATAATGTTGGGTGGCATGTGGATCATAGGTGGGATGACATGTGGATCATAATGTTGGGTGGCATGTGGGTCATAGGTGGGATGGCATGTGGATCATAATGTTGGGTGGCATGTGGATCATAGGTGGGTTGGCATGTGGATCATAATGTTGGGTGGCATGTGGATCATAATGTTGGGTAGCATGTGGATCATAGGTGGGATAACATGTGGATCATAATGTTGGGTGGCATGTGAGTCATAGGTGGGATGACATGTGGATCGTAATGTTGGGTGGCATGTGGGTCATAGGTGGGTTGGCATGTGGATTATAATGTTGGGTGGCATGTGGCTCATAGGTGGGATGGCATTTGGATCATAATGTTGGTTGGGTCATAGGTGGGATGACATGTGGATCATAATGTTGGGTGGCATGTGGGTCATAGGTGGGATGACATGTGGATCATAATGTTGGTTGGCATGTCGGCCATAGGTGGGATGACAGGTGAATCATAACGTTGGGTGGCATGTGGATCATAATGTTGGGTGGCATGGGGGTCATAGGTAAAATGGCATGTGGATTATAATGTTGGGTGGCATGTGGATTATAGGTGGGATGACATGTGGATCATAATGTTGGGTGGCATGTGAATCATAGGTGGGATGACATGTGGATCATAATGTTGGGTGGCATGTGGGTCATAGGTGGAGTGGCATGTGGATTATAATGTTGGATGGCATGTGGATTATAGGTGGGGTGGCATTAGGATCATATGTGGGGTGGCATGTGGATTATAATGTTGGGTGGCATGTGACAGACTCAAGGGTTGGATGTCAAATGGTACATAGGGTTTAGTGACGTATTGGGCATAAGCTGCGATGATATGGGTGACGTATTGTGGCAGCGTTGATGTTAGGATGGGGAGGGTTGGCAACGACTTAAACAGAATTTGCTGCACAACTCCAAGGAATATAATTCAATATTGTTGCCTTCTTTTGCCTTTTAAAAACGCTGTCTATTTGTCAATGTTTAACCAATTTTGATGAAAGATTTTGTCACTTTTATCAAAATACAATTTTGTGATGTATTTGTGGATTTTTTTTTGTAAATGTTTTTTATTGGGCATATTTCAATATACATTCACAATACCCGCAATCAAGTTTGATCAAGATTAAAGTCGTGTAACTTTAAGTCGGGTGCTTTAAGTCGGGTGCCTTATATCGGGTGCTTTAAGTCGAGTGCCTTAAGTCGAGTGCTTTAAGTCAAGTGCCTTAAATCGAGCCTGTCCGAGGCGAAGTTTATCGGCTCAGAGCCGAAAATTTGCTAAACGAGCGCCGATTCGGTTAAGTGTTCCCTTAATTAAAAAGCAAATCGATAAAGAGTTGCTTGGTTGGTTACAAAAGAATAAACAACTTTAAAGTCGCTTTAAGTCGCGCTCGAGCCGACTTTAAGTCGGGTGCTTTACTTTAAGTCGGGTGCTTTAAGCCGAAATCGCGCTCGAGCCGAAGTCGCCTCGAGCGGCGCTCGAGCCGAGCGCTCAGAGCCGGCGCTCAGAGTCGAGGGCTCAGAGTCTAGCACTCAGAGACGAGCGCTCAGAGCCTAGCGCTCAGAGTCCAGGGCTCAGAGTCCAGCGCTCGAGAGCCGAAGCGCTCGAGCGAGCGCTCGGAGCCGAGCGCTCGAGCCGAGCGCTCAGAGCCGAGCGCTCAGAGCGAGCGCTCAGAGCCGAAGCGCTCAGAGCCGAAGCGCTCAGAGCCGAAGCGCTCAGAGCCGGCGCTCAGAGCGAGCGCCAGAGCCGGCGCCAGAGCCGAGCGCTCAGAGCCGAAGCGCCAGAGCCGAAGCCGAGCGCTCAGAGCCGAAGCGCTCAGAGCCGAGCGCTCAGAGCCGAGCGCTCAGAGCCGAAGCGCCAGAGCCGAGCGCCAGAGCCGAGCGCTCAGAGCCGAGCGCCAGAGCCGAGCGCTCAGAGCCGAGCGCTCAGAGCCGAGCGCTCAGAGCCGAGCGCTCAGAGCCGAGCGCTCAGAGCCGAGCGCTCAGAGCCGAGCGCTCAGAGCCGAGCGCTCAGAGCCGAGCGCTCAGAGCCGAGCGCTCAGAGCCGAGCGCTCTGAGCCGAGCGCTCAGAGCCGAGCGCCAGAGCCGAGCGCCAGAGCCGAAGCGCTCAGAGCCGAGCGCCAGAGCCGAGCGCCAGAGCCGAAGCGCAGAGCCGAGCGCCAGAGCCGAGCGCTCAGAGCCGAGCGCTCAGAGCCGAGCGCTCAGAGCCGAGCGCTCAGAGCCGAGCGCTCAGAGCCGAGCGCTCAGAGCCGAGCGCTCAGAGCCGAGCGCTCAGAGCCGAGCCGAGCGCTGAGCCGAGCGCTGAGCCGAGCGCTCAGCCGAAAGCGCTCAGAGCCGAGCGCTCAGAGCCGAGCGCTCAGAGCGAAGCGCTCAGAGCCGAGCGCCAGAGCCGGCGCTCAGCCGAGCGCCAGAGCCGAAGCGCTCAGAGCCGAGCGCTCAGAGCCGAAGCCTCAGAGCCGAGCGCCAGAGCCGAAGCGCCAGAGCCGGCGCTCAGAGCGAGCGCCAGAGCCGAGCGCCAGAGCCGAGCGCCAGAGCCGAGCGCCAGAGCCGAAGGCTCAGAGCCGCTCAGAGCCGAGCGCCAGAGCCGAAGCGCCAGAGCCGAGCGCCAGAGCCGAAGCGCCAGAGCCGAAGGCCAGAGCCGAGCGCTCAGAGCCGAGCGCTCTGAGCCGAAGCGCTCTGAGCGAGCGATCTGAGCCGAGCGCTCTGAGCCGAGCGCTCTGAGCCGAAGCGCTCAGCCGGCGCTCAGAGCCGGCGCTCAGAGCCGAGCGCTCAGAGCGAGCGCTCAGAGCCGAGCGCTCAGAGCCGAGCGCCAGAGCCGAGCGCCAGAGCCGAGCGCCAGAGCCGAAGCGCCAGAGCCGAGCGCCAGAGCCGAGCGCCAGAGCCGAAGGCCAGAGCCGAAGCGCCAGAGCCGAAGCGCCAGAGCCGAAGCGCCAGAGCCGAGCGCCAGAGCCGAAGCGCCAGAGCCGAAGCGCCAGAGCCGAAGCGCCAGAGCCGAGCGCCAGAGCCGAAGCGCCAGAGCCGAGCGCCAGAGCCGAAGCGCCGAGCCGAGCGCTCGAGCCGAAGCGCCGAGCCGAGCGCCGAGCCGAAGCGCTGAGCCGAGCGCTGAGCCGAAGCGCTGAGCCGAAGCGCCGAGCGAAGCGCTTCGAACCCAGCCGAAGCGCCGAGCCGAGCGCTGGAGCCGAAGCGCCGAGCCGAAGCGCTGAGCCGAAGCGCTGAGCCGAAGCGCGAGCCGAAGCGCTGAGCCGAGCGCCGAGCCGAAGCGCTGAGCCGAAGCGCCGAGCCGAAGCGCTGGAGCCGAAGCGCTGAGCCGAAGCGCTGAGCCGAAGCGCCGAGCCGAGCGCTGAGCCGAGCGCTGAGCCGAAGCGCCGAGCCGAGCGCCGAGCCGAGCGCTTCCGGAGCCGAGCGCTGAGCCGAGCGCTCAGAGCCGAAGCGCTCAGAGCCGAGCGCTCAGAGCCGAGCCAGAGCCGAGCGCTCAGAGCCGAAGCGCTCAGAGCCGAGCGCTCAGAGCCGAAGCGCCAGAGCCGGCGCTCCAGAGCCGAAGCTCAGAGCCGAAGCGCCAGAGCCGCGCTCAGAGCCGAGCGCTCAGAGCCGAAGCGCTCAGAGCCGAGCGCCAGAGCCGAAGCGCCAGAGCCGAGCGCTCAGAGCCGAGCGCCAGAGCCGAAGCGCCAGAGCCGAGCGCTCAGAGCCGAAAGCTCAGAGCCGAGCGCCAGAGCCGAAGCGCCAGAGCCGAGCGCCAGAGCCGGCGCCAGAGCCGAGCGCTCAGAGCCGAGCGCTACGCGCGCCGCTAGGACCCTACGCGCGCCGCTGGACCCTACGCGCGCCGCTGGGACCCTACGCGCGCCGCTGGGACCCTACGCGCGCCGCCAGGACCCTACGCGCGCCCCCCCAGGACCCTACGCGCGCCCCCAGGACCCTACGCGCGCGCCGCCAGGACCCTACGCGCGCGCTTCGCCAGGACCCTACGCGCGCGCTTCGCCAGGACCCTACGCGCTTCGCCAGGACCCTACGCGCTTCGCCAGGACCCTACGCGCGCTGCCAGGACCCTACGCGCGCTGCCAGGACCCTACGCGCGCTGCTAGGACCCTACGCGCGCTGCTAGGACCCTACGCGCGCTGCCAGGACCCTACGCGCGCTGCCAGGACCCTACGCGCGCTGCTAGGACCCTACGCGCGCTGCTAGGACCCTACGCGCGCTGCCAGGACCCTACGCGCGCTGCCAGGACCCTACGCGCGCTGCCAGGACCCTACGCGCTGCTGGGACCCTACGCGCGCTGCTTAGGGACCCTACGCGCGCTGCTAGGACCCTACGCGCTCTGCTATGACCCTACGCGCGCTGTTAGGACCCTACGCGCTGCTAGGACCCTACGCGCGCTGCTAGGACCCTACGCGCGCTGCTAGGACCCTACGCGCGCTGCTAGGACCCTACGCGCGCTGCTAGGACCCTACGCGCGCTGCTAGGACCCTACGCGCGCTGCTAGGACCCTACGCGCGCTGCTAGGACCCTACGCGCTTTTGTATCTGCGCGCGCTCTTTTACCTCTTTTACCCTTGTACCCTACGCGCGCTTCTGTACCTTTCGCGCGCTCCTGTATCCTACGTTCGTTTCTGTACCCACACTCCCTTTTTGTACCCTACGCGCGCTCTCCTGTACCCTACACGCGCTCCTGCCCCTACGCGCGTTTTGTACCCACGCGCGCTTTTTGTACCCTACGCGCGCTCTCTTGTACCCTACACGCGCTCCTGTACCCTACGCGCGTTCTTCTGTACCCTACGCGTGCTCTCCTGTACCCTGCGCGCGCTTTTCTGTACCTTACGCGCGTCGTCCTGTACCCTACACGCGCTCTCCTGTACCCGCCAGTCGCCACCGCCAGTCGCCACCGCCAGTCGCCACCGCCAGTCGCCACCGCCAGTCGCCACCGCCAGTCGCCACCGCCAGTCGCCACCGCCAGTCGCCACCGCCAGTCGCCACCGCCAGTCGCCACCGCCAGTCAGTCGCCACCGCCAGTCGCCACCGCCAGTCGCCACCGCCAGTCGCCACCGCCAGTCGCCACCGCCAGTCGCCACCGCCAGTCGCCAGTCGCCACCGCCAGTCGCCACCGCCAGTCGCCACCGCCAGTCGCCACCGCCAGTCGCCACCGCCAGTCGCCACCGCCAGTCGCCACCGCCAGTCGCCACCGCCAGTCGCCACCGCCAGTCGCCACCGCCAGTCGCCACCGCCAGTCGCCACCGCCAGTCGCCACCGCCAGTCGCCACCGCCAGTCGCCACCGCCAGTCGCCACCGCCAGTCGCCACCGCCAGTCGCCACCGCCAGCCAGTCGCCACCGCCAGTCGCCACCGCCAGTCGCCACCGCCAGTCGCCACCGCCAGTCGCCACCGCCAGTCGCCACCGCCAGTCGCCACCGCCAGTCGCCACCGCCAGTCGCCACCGTCGCCACCGCCAGTCGCCACCGCCAGTCGCCACCGCCAGTCGCCACCGCCAGTCGCCACCGGCAGTCGCCACCGGCAGTCGCCACCGCCAGTCGCCACCGGCAGTCGCCACCGGCAGTCGCCACCGCCAGTCGCCACCGCCAGTCGCCACCGCCAGTCGCCACCGCCAGTCGCCACCGCCAGTCGCCACCGCCAGTCGCCACCGCCAGTCGCCACCGCCAGTCGCCACCGCCAGTCGCCACCGCCAGTCGCCACCGCCAGTCGCCACCGCCAGTCGCCACCGCCAGTCGCCACCGCCAGTCGCCACCGCCAGTCGCCACCGCCAGTCGCCACCGCCAGTCGCCACCGCCAGTCGCCACCGCCAGTCGCCACCGCCAGTCGCCACCGCCAGTCGCCACCGCCAGTCGCCACCGCCAGTCGCCACCGCCAGTCGCCACCGCCAGTCGCCACCGCCAGTCGCCACCGCCAGTCGCCACCGCCAGTCGCCACCGCCAGTCGCCACCGCCAGTCGCCACCGCCAGTCGCCACCGCCAGTCGCCACCGCCAGTCGCCACCGCCAGTCGCCACCGCCAGTCGCCACCGCCAGTCGCCACCGCCAGTCTCTGGTAAAAAAGCCATTCACTTAGATACTTTGCGTTTTCTGTTTCTACAATTTTTCCTTTTCTGACATATATATTCGGAACTTGTTCGTTTTTGTTGTTTTTGTTGTTATTTTCCAGTTTAAGTATGACAATTTTATCATTGTTGAATACAAATTGTTTTATTTCTTCCATCAAAATCAGGTTTCTACCCGTCTGCCTGTTGCTTCCAGCGTTTCTGTAGTACCAATTCCTACTACATCGTCAACGTAGATTAGATTTACAATGTTAATGTAAGGTCGTATAGTAGTAATGCATCTTTCGCCTATCTAATTTATTTTGTCTGTTTTTATGGTGTATAAAGTTGGTCCCATAATAGTGCCTTGTCTTACAATGTGGTTCAGGGTCATTTGTTCTGTCAATCCTAACGGAGTATCTACCGTTACGCATGCATTTTCATTCATACGAATGATAAGTTCCACTTCTTCAGCTGGTACTCCAATTTTGTATACTTTGTTACAAGCATTTATCAACCAGAGTTCATCAAAACACTTCTCTATCTGCTAGCAGGGGTATTATTTAAATATTTAATATAGTCAATTATAGCTTGTAAGGTGAATAAATGGTCTATAGTTCCTCTTCCTTGCATGCTCCCACACTGGTACTTAGTGATTCCTTACCTTAATATATCTTTATTCCTTGTGCGCAGGATTTTTTCCACCAGTTTACTAAGGATACTGTAGTAATGAAGAGACCTCTTTGGTTTTTCATCTCTTTCCTGCTTCCTTATATTTATATATTGATTTAATTTTCATGTGCTCCCAGTCTTTAGGTACTTCTCCAGTTTTTACTACCTCGTTTAGCATCATAATTATACTTTTATCTAGATCAGATCCATCTTTTTTTTTTATTATATTCATTTTTTCATCCGCTCAAGTCAGCTGCTTTATTCATCTTGAGTTTTTTTTTCTTCTTTTTTTTGCATCACATAGTATTCTTTCCAGGTTATTGGTTTAGCTCTTTTATTAGTAGCGATCAGTCTTCATCTTTATTGCAGTGTTCTACAATCCATTACACTTCTTTTTCTTTTGAATTATTTGTTTTTCTTTGTGCTAAAAGGTTTTCATGATGTTCAATATATACTTTCTTTATTCCTTCTGAATCTTCTACGGTTGCTCCACGATTGTCCTTCATTGCTGTTATTTCTTCCCTTTTTCTTCCTTCCATCTGTTTGATAAAATTCCAGAAGCTTGTAGAGTTAACTCCTTCCTATTTAATTTTATCAGCAACTTTAATGTTGGCTTTTGCGTTTTCCCTATTATCATGTTTTTGGATACATTGATTAATAAACTTTAATTCCTTGATTAGAACTTCTCTTTTTTTTGCTCTGAATCTGAATCTGAATCGGTTAAGTCGGCAAAAATCCTTCAAGAGGACATGAACGCCAACCGAGCGTAAAAAGTATGAGTAAAAAATAATATAAAAAATCTAGTTGGCAATACAGGTGTTAGTAAGTTTAGCTTTGAAACAGTTGAGACTTAGTGCATGAACAATGTCTGACGGTAAAGCATTCCAATCCTTTAGTGTGTGAGGGAAGAAAGAGTGTTTATATACATTCTTTTTAGCATAGGGAACCTGGAAATTAAGGTCATGATTATTTCTTGTATTAGTTCTAACGGTGGGGATAAGTTCATCTTTATTGCTGGCGACAAGATTGTTATTGATTTTATATAGCATATGTAGCCGGGTGTTGTATCGTCTTGTTTTAAGCAGGGGCCAATCTATTTTATAAAGCATGTTTTTTACACTAGATTTATAAGAGTAGTCTGCCATACAGAACCTGGCTGCTCTCCTTTGAATAGATTTAGGTTTATCCACATCGCACTGGTGATGGGGGTCCCAGACTGCAGATGCGTACTCAAGTACTGGCCTGACTAGAGCTTTATAAGCAGTGGATTTAACGTCGGTGGGACAGTTTGAGAGGTTACGTTTCAAAAGGCCAAGTATAGAGTTAGCTTTCTTGGTTATGTTATGTATATGTTTATCCCATCTAAGTTTACTATCAATTTCAACACCTAGGTATGGGTGGGAGTTGACATGTTTTAGTGGCTGGTTGCATAAGGTATAAACAGGTGATTTAAAGCATTTCTTAGAGGAAATTGACAAGATGTAGCATTTGGAGGGGTTGAAATTCATTTGCCATCTGTTTTGCTATTGTTCAAGTTTGTTAGGATCATCTTGGGGGATTTGTTGGTCAGAGTGGTTATCAATTGTTCTGTACACAAGGCAGTCATCAGCAAACAGTCTGACTGTGCTGTTTATATTATCAGGGATGTCATTTACATATAAGAGGAAAAGTAATGGACCCAAGACAGTACCTTGTGGTACACCGGATAAAACCTGTTTAGAATCAGAGATTTCACCATCGCAAACAACACGCTGGATGCGGTTGTTGAGGAATGATGCAAACCAGGCCAGAAGATTTCCATCAATGCCATAGGCGGGAAGTTTGGATAACAGGCGCTGGTGGGGACTTTATCAAAGGCTTTGAGAAGTCAAGAATAGCCATAGAGACGTTACTGTTTTGGTCAATTTGTTTAGAGATATCATTTATTGTTAAGAGGAGTTGTGTTTCAGTCGATCTTTTTTGCACGGAAGCCATGTTGTAAATCAGTTAAGATATTATGCTCATCAAGGAATTTCATCACATGTGAGTGGATTATATGCTCAAGGATTTTACTACAAACGCAGGTGAGGGAAATAGGTCTATAATTAGCTGGGTTTTGTTTATCACCTTTTTAAAAACGCTACATATGTTTGATTCTTTCCACTTGTTAGGGATAGTACCATTATCGACCGAGGTTTGAAAGAGATCAGTTAGAATTTCATAGAGGTCATCAGCGTGTGCTTTAGAAACCATGGTGGTATTTGGTCAGGACCTGAGGCTTTGTTGGGGTCTAGGTTATGCAGTTGCTTTTTGACACCTTCTGGGGTAATCATAAGTTGGTTTATTTTGCTGTTGGTAAGTGGTTTAGTTACAGGAATTTGGGAGGTGTTTTCTTCTGTGAAAACACTGAAAAACTGGTCATTTAGAATGTTAGCTTTAGTTTTACTGTCACTGCAGACTTTACCGTTATTTAGTAGATCAGACACACCCACAGAGTTACTTCTTAATCTTTTGATATAAGACCAGAATGCCTTTGGGTTTTCGTTAAGTGAGTTTTTAAGTTTATCACAGATGAAGGTGTTTCTAGCTTCTTTGAGGTTTTTATGGACAGCCTTTCTAAAGCTTTTATAGGTAGTCCAGTCATTGGCTTGTTGATTAGTCTTAGCTTTCTTAAACAGTTTATGTTTTTTTCCTGCAGAGACGGCGTTGGATACGGGTAAACCAGGGCAGATTTAGTTTAGTTGAGGTAAATTTGTGAGGCGTGTTTTTATCAATAATCAATTTAATTTCTTGTTCAAAGAAATTCCATTTTTCATCAACATCAATGGAGTAATTGAATTGAGTATAATATTGCAGTTTAAATTTGGTCAGGTCTTTTTTATTCGTTTTATGTTAGCTTTTTCTTTAAATAGATTTTACATTTAGGTAACTTTTTTACGGAGGGAGATATTTAGGGTCAATTCAACAATATCATGGTCACTTATACCGGAATGACATTAGCTGAGGTAACAGCTGGTGAATTGTTAGTAAAAACAAGATCAAGGATGTTGTTATCTCTGGTGGGTGACTGCACCATTTGAGTGAGATTGAATGAATTGGTCACTTCAAGAAGAATTTTGGCTGCTTCGGAGGAAGCGTTAGTTCCTGAAATAATGTTTTGACTCCAGTCAATATTAGGTTGGTTGAAATCACCAGCAAGAATAACATTGTTTTTGTCAGCATTTTTACCAAGCTTTTGGAGGGATTTTTTCAAGTCAAGTAGGCTAGTGAGATCATTGTGACTGGGTCTGTAAAATGTTCCTATATACATGCTCTTTTCCTTAGGAAATTGGAATTTGGTCCAGATAATTTCACAGTCAGAGTCTAATTTAGTGAGCTCAGTGAAAAGCAGGTCATTTTTTATTGCCTGTAGTACACCACCATAAGTATTTGAATTTCTATCTTTGCGAACAACTGTATAGTTGTCCGGGAAAATTTCAGCGCTGGTAATTTCGGAATTAAGCCAGGTTTCAGTGCCAATAATGACATCTGGTCTTTTCTTTGATAAGACTTTCCACGGAGGCCATCTTGTTTCGAACACTCTGAAAGTTGATAACAAGAAGTTTTAGAACCTTCCTTTTTTCCCTTTTGGGATTTGTTTTCAATTTTACATCGGGATGGTGGTTGGATCCCGAGTCAAGGCCAGAAGAATAATTTTGAAGTGGCTCATATGAGTTAGTACAGTTGATGGAATTGTTAGTTGAGAAGAAAGAATCAAAGAACTTCATGAAGTCACAAGTGTCACACACCCAGGTACAGCTAGAATGCATGAGATCGCTGTATTTTGAGTCGTCAATGCTACAGCACTTAGTGTGGATCCATAGATCACAATTGTCACACTGTACAGCTTTTTCGGATCTCCTACACTGAGTCCACACAGGCCACAAGGTGCCAAACATTCCAACAAAACCAATCATCAGATGATGATGCAAGAGTATTGTAAGCTGCATTACTAATGCCTGCACACTTACTATGAACCCACGAGTCACAATCATCACAACAAATACTTTTCTGGTTATTTTTAACAGATTTGTTGCATTGTTTGCAAGGATATTTTGGGAGGGTCCAGGATTGCTTTCAGTATCACCAGAAAGGGTAAGGAGTATAAGGAGTAATTTTCTCCTGCGTGAGTTGAATTTTGTCAATTTCCAACTTGATTTGTACGAATGTAATTGCCCATCGATACAAAGATAAGTTGCAAGTGAGTGATTTGAATAATCACTAGAGCCAAACAAAACATGGTAACCAGTTCCTGGAGCATTTAGAGGCAAATTTGATGCCTGGGATGAATGAGGTTGCGACGAATACAAGAAGTTTAGAGAGTTAGAGACTCGGGAGTATGTTAACAAGAACAGTACAGGGAAGACGAGGTTGTGAGTGAGAATGAACATGATTGATGGCAAGAAGAATGAATATACTTGACAAACAGGAAATACAGAATGGTAGAGCAAATAAACACTGTAATACAGAAAAGAATATGAATGGAATGACAATAAACTTACTCAGGTCTCAGTATTAATAATGTTCCGATCACCGAATAAAAAAATGTACTTCTGGTGATTTCTTTCACTAAACAATTTATAAGATTTATATATACCGCCCTCTTTGACGTAAGTCGTCCCATAACCTAAAACCAAAATGGTAAACCTAAAGGAACTCTTCTTAAATCCTATTCAATCTACCCCAATTTCTGCTCGATTTTATTTATGATTTATTATAGATAAATTTAAAGTAACTTTTGCATATTAGCTTAATTATTTATCATATTGTTAATAGAATTTTGCAAATACAATTGCTGTGATCGGCCTGCCGATGTTAGGGCTACGTATTTTATAGTGTTAGAAATTATTTAAAGTTAGGCTTAAGGCTAATGTCGAAATGCCTATCATTTAACGTTACCACTTCAGCAATCTTTAATACCACTTTGTATTTAGGTTTGATTTAGATATTAACGAGGGTATGACTTTTTAGGTCTCTCCTAGTACAGTACGATCTCCACAAATTAATCGTTTTGACTCAAGAGGGTACGTTAGGCCCCAACCTAACGAGTACTATTGTAGCCTAACGTTAGGATACTGAGAGTTCCATTTCTAAAAATGAATGAAAATCCTCAGAAAATTTGAAGTTTTTTTGGAGGCTTTCTTCTTGAAAGTAATCGTATGATCTTACAAAATTAATACATACTCAGATTAGACCAAGCTTTTAAAGTGTTATCGGTGAAAAACATTGAGACTTGGGCTAGGGCCTAGGCTCTGTTTTGTACATGATCCTCCCTTACGCGGAAGTTACGGAACTAGGCAATACTCCTATACGGAGCAATGACGATAAACTATAGCCTGCATAGCAGATGCCAGTCTTGTGCTACTCGGATGAACACAGGGTTTTCACCCTACTCTTTTTGAGGAGTGTTCAGAGAACCAGGTACTGTACAGTAGGGTGTAATCCAACTATTGGGACCGACGGCTTAACGTCCCCTTTGAAGGACAGCGAGCACCATTCAACCATTGCCACCTCTCTCAGCTGAATGAGGAGCATGAGCTGCAAACGACATACTTCTGCATTGATGATCGGCGTATCTGTCTGCATGGCTGTGGAAAAACTGGTTAGGCCTAGACATGTCCAAGGCTTGAACCGGGTACCTCCAGCATCTCAATCGTGCGCTTTACCAACTGAGCTAGCCTACCTGACTCCTTACTGCAGTAACATTTTCACAAAAATTTAACGTTACTTTCCGACTTGTTTCATTTGGGCTTTGTTCACTTGATTCAATTGAGGGAACATTGAAAGATTCCTTATTTAGTCAGACCTTGACTATGTTTTGTAAGTTGTAACTTGTAACGTTCGTCATGTTGACTAGGTTCTGGGCTCAGGATTATGCTGCAACCAATGCCATGGTGCCAGACTGCAAAGTTTACAAAGTGAGGCGCAGAAGTTGGTTTATTCATGCCCCCATTTATGCACCTGCACCAGGAATTTATGCGCCTGCACCAGGAATTTATGCACCTGCACCAGGAATTTGTGCGTTTACACCTGGGATCAGCACCTGCAACAGTGCAAGGAATCTGAAACATTCTTTTCAGCCATATCAAACTGGCTATGATAATTGTGATATTTTTGGCCAAGATACTTCGTGTTTTTCAAAATAATTAGGTACAAAATCAATTTATAGTGCACCAGAGTTTTGATTTGTGTACCAGAGATATGAATTTGTGTGCCACAGATTGAAATGCATACCAGATTGTTTGAACTTTAATACCTTGTAGTGTGAAAGATCTTCTCCGCTACATACAAACTAGGGCTAGGCTTATGCAGTCTTGCCATGGTGGGCCGAAGTCCGTACACCTAAGGAAATGCATTTTTTTTCTTTAGACCTAGGCCTATGAGAATTGATTTTTATTTCTCTGTAAGAAATATGAATGCATTCTGTGATTTCTCCTTTTCATATAAGCTTAAGCCCTTAGGGCCTACATGATAAATTTGTAGAAAGTTAATATTTTTGAATCCAGATATTCATCGATGAAAATTCAATTTTTATTAAGATGCACAAACTTCGGACTCGCCATGCTACTTGACCATGGAGCAAGTTTTTTCCTATTTTTCCAAGTTTGAGCCATCGCTTTTGGATTGAGCAGAATAATGATTATTTGTTAGGTCAAGGTTCACATTTATGATTTTAGACATTATTTAGTAAAGGTGAAGCTTTGAAAGTCTGCATGCTTTATTTAGTAGCATAAACCTGTAGCTTATTGTGGAAAAATGTTTTTAATCATTGCTATTTTTATTTCATTGTTGAAAGGTTTATATAAAATAATTCATTTTGTTTAATTCCTGAATTTGTTTTACCTGTTTGTTCCTTTTAGGGAGATTCAGCCGTAACAATCCGCACGCGGAAGTTCATGACTAACCGTCTTTTGTGTCGACGACAAATGGTAATTATTAAGCAGTCCTTTGTGAAATAAAGTTATACCTTGTCAGTTTGGAGAATTTTGAATTACTGGAAAACACAGTTTAAATAATTTTTTAATGAGAGTAATATGTCTTTCGCACAAAAGCCCAATAATGCTGTTTTGATCAAAATTTGACAGGGCTGAAGCAGCCGCTAAGCTTGCCCTCAACCTCCTCTCTACCCCTTTTCCAAAAACCCTCTCTGACATCAAACCGCCTATCGCTTCCCTTGATCAAATCCACCATCAACAACCTCTCTCGTATCAACAGCGTTCATATTACTAGTCTTAGAATAGGTCACACCCACCTCACTCACTCCCACCTTCTTATTGGCTCCCCCCCAACCCCTCTGCAACAATTGCCATTTCACCCTCACAATCCATGTTCTCCTTGCTTGCCCCCTGTACAACCTTCTTAGAGCTTCTCTCGCTTCCCACAAGTCAATTGCAGAGTTCTTTCAGAAAAATCCTCTGGATGAAATTATCTCCTTCATTCATCATGCTTCCCTCTACAACAATATTTAATTCTCCTCTTCCACCCCCTCTCTCTACTCTCGATCATAGCTTCCTGGCTTTTTGTTCTTGAATTTCTCTCATTCTCCCCCTCTTTCATTTCCTTCCTACCTCTAGAATAATCTGACCTCTCAAACCTCTCTTAAGCCCTCATCAAACAAACAAACGGATCAATATTTTCAGTGGTGCTTCCAAATCACAAATATAGATTTTAACTAACATTTGAAATGTTTATAGGCTATTGATACAATGTACAGTATGGACTCAGAAAAGAATATGTTTTTAATGATTAGATTAAGACATCAAAGCGAACAAACCAAATCAAATGAATCCAAATAAGTTTGTTTAATACACCTGAAGATAAATGAAGAAAAAGAAGGCTTCAAGTTTGTCTTTGATTTGAATCTTGTTTCTTGTTTTTGTTTTTTCAGGTTGTTGACGTTTTCCACCCTGGCGCAGCAACGGTGAAAAAGACAGAGATCCGTGAGCGTTTGGCACAGATGTTCAAAACCACTGCAGATGTGATATTTTGCTTTGGATTCAAGACACAATTTGGCGGTGGCAAGACAACAGGCTTTGGGCTGATCTACGACACCCTTGATCTCGCCAAGAAGACAGAACCAAACTACAGATTAGCAAGGGTGAGTGTGATGGAAGAATATAGATACGTTTTGATGTAGGACAAATTAAAGCCTTGTCATTTATCTCTTGCAGATTCCTCCTCTTATCTTTATGAAATTGTTCCCATACATGTGTTTGTAATTCTTTGGCCAAAATGGTGATGCAAATTATTTGTGAATTAAAATATGTTCTTCAAATTGCCGATCAAGGGTTTTTTTTTTTTCCAAAATATCACCGTTGAGAACGGGAATAAGTGGAAGAGGACAAAAGCTGAAGAGTTGGTCAAAGCAAAACCAATCGGTTAAATCTTAGACCAATTACTAATTTATCACTACACTGGTAAAACCTTGTAAAAAGTGAAGTAGGTTTGGCATTTGCTAAAATGTACTCCAGTTTGTATTATGGATTGCTGAAAAAGTTGAGTTTTTATATTCAAGTTCTTAGCTGATGACAGTCACTGACATGCAACTTCAATGTTCTTGGGGTGGAAAATCTTGCACTTTCTCCCACCAACATGAAAGATGTTTGTGTGTGTGCGTGTGTGTGTCGCTGGTGTTTGAGAAGCTAACATGGCTTGTGCTGCAAAAGCCAAAACAACAAAGAGCCCCAGAAATATTGGGTTTGCTGGAAAAGGACTTCTGATGACTAGACCTCTTGTTTCATGTAATTATTCACTCTTAGATCGTGACTTTTCATGAATCAATTTTCAAGGTTTTAAAACCTTGGTAATTCCTTAATCCTTAAGGCCGTAACACACCGAACGTGACGCGGCGTGCAATTTTTTAGATAATCATACAGGAAACAAATATTATAAGATGCTTTGACTGTGTTTACACACAATAAAGTTTACAATTTAGGCTTTCTGATGAAACTGGAAAATTTACTCGATATGCTTTTTTGTTCAAACTGGAGAAATGCGCTTTAGTGGGGCGCGATTTTTTGTCGCGACGCGAATTTTGCTTTAATGGGCGTAAAAACGCCCATTTAATTAATTTTCAGTTATCTGAAGAGTCATGCGATGACGATGCTTCTCTGAAAACAAGAGGACAAAATGTTTCTTTTCCTTTGTTTTATTCAATTTTGTTTAACAAATCGCTTGCCGCGTCGCGTTTGGTGTGTTACGGCTTTTACTTTACCAGGGGTTTGAAAAATGTGAGCCAAATTTTTATAACATTTTTTTTTTTCCATATGAAATTTTGACAACTTTTCTTTCATTACAAGTTTGGTTTTAATGGAAGTAAAATTAGGAAAATTTGGACAAATATATGCAAATTAAGCAATTTTTGGGCTAAATTTGGTCAACACATGGGCCAATCTTTGCATGAGTATAATTTCTTGTGAATATATGTAAACAAGAGTTTTGTGTTATATATTTGGATTCTTTATCAAATTTCCATTTCATTGATCAGGCATGTGAGACTTCAGCTATTTGGCTCATTGCAGCTATTTTGCAAGCTAATTTCACCTATTTTCTGCATAATTGACAATACTTAGCTATTTTGATGAGAAAATTTAAGTTTCAGCTACTTTTATAAATCATCACTCACATGTTGTATGATGCTATTCTACAATTTTGAGCAAGAAGGGAAAGATAAGAAAGTTTACACTAAAAATAATTTCAGCCAAATGACTCCTGAAAAACACAGTAGAAATATTACAGTGCGGTAACCTCACCGGAGGCTTAAACCTGGTGCGCTCATGTGCTAGTATGCATTGATAACAGCTGCACTGTGTAGTCATTATTTACTAAGAGGTGAAATTTAATTGTTATAACTTTGGGTCAAGATAGAGGTGGTATGCCTTTATTTATATATCAAATTAAAGTAAATTTTCAACACCTTTGAATGGAAGCATGTGCGATGTATAGTTTTCATACACAAGTTTTTTTTGAATAGTGCCAAAAATGGCAAAAAAATTCAAGAAATCATAAAGAAATTTCCCTAGAAAAAAAGATAGCAGATAGGTATAATAAAAATGTGACCAGATATTAATACTACCATCCATGTCTTAGGACCTGCATGTTTGATTTTGAAGCAGAAATGTTATCTTGAAGTTTGGTAGGATTAAAAAAAAAAAAAAAAAAAAAAAATGCATTTTTTTAATTTTCTGTATTTCAACCCATTTTTCTCAAAATAACACCATCAAAAGGTTACATTTTGTGATACTCTTCAAGCTCTTTTAAATAATACCAGGATAATGTTTTGATCACGTTGTTAAGCTACCCAAATAATATTTTTTAAAGGTGGTTTGAAAACTAATATTATAGCCACCTGGTAGAATAAGCGTTAATAAAATGTTATTTTGCCCACTTTCTTCACCATTTTGTTCCATCTATTATACAAGATGGACATGCTTGACCTCGTAGCATATCCTTATTACCTAGGGGTCTATGCAAGGACTGTGCTCAATAGATATGCGACTTGTTTATTATTTAACCGATAAAGGATCTTTGCAAAAATTAGTGGATCTTTTAAATTTGTGTAGTGAAAACTCAAAAAATTCACCAAACTGGAAATCTTGTCCACTTACATGAAAATTGTGGATTATCCATAAACCCTAGATGTGACAGCCTGTCGGCCATCTTGTAATTAACAGCCTGTCGGCCATCTTGTAATTAACAGCCTGTCGGCCATCTTGTAATTAACAGCCTGTCGGCCATCTTGTAATTAACAGCCTGTCGGCCATCTTGTAATTATCAGCCTAAACAAGGGGCGCAATCAAGCAGCAATGGAACCTTTAATGTTTATCTGGTTTACATAATCTGGTAATAAAAATCAGTCCATAATCCAAAATGTTTTTGGTTCTGATGCGATAGCATCAGGAACCTATGTGATCATGATGGTGTGTGTGTATGTGTGTGTATGTATGTGTGTGTGACACTAGCTCGTAAACACCAATATCTCAAGAATAATACACTGGTTTCATGTTATATGTGGTACAATGATAGCCCATGGTCCGTAGATGTGCCCTATTTGGTAGAGATGTGTGCATATTAATGAGTAGGTGGGGCTTGATGTACAAATCTTAAAATCATTTTAAAGGGCAGGAAGCCCAAAAAAGAGGGCGCTGCCACTTACGCTTTTAATTTTTGTGAGACTTGCATTTATTCCATACACTAGTCTAACAAATGTACGGGAGCATTTTTGTTATGAATATTCAAATCTGAAATGACTTCTGACCTCAGCTGCCTTGGTACAGTTTATCGCATTGCTGATTGTTTGTGCGAGCAACAAACAAACAAACCGCTTGGTTATTAAGTTTTTACGCCTAGAATTAATCGGGTTTTTTCTGGGAAATTTTGGCATCTTTTGTAGTTTAGCGGGATATACAGTATTAGCAAATTTTGTATGGATCCATTGCATTAGCGATTATATTTTGCCAAACTTTAGTAAATGTTTTTGTGCAGTCACATTTGCCAACTTTTGTAACTTTGTTGTTACTGTAACATGTTGTTAGGCCTAACATTAGGCCTTGTGGTTAGTTTGTAAGTTGTACTTTCTACGCTGTGTTAGTGTGTTACTGTACCAGTTGAACAGAGACCGAAGAAAAACAACCAATGACAATGAGATCTCGCGCTTGACAAGCACGAGATGATACAGCATGCTGTGGGAATGTTTAAGCACCTAAGCCTGCTATCCTGGGGCGCGTGGCCCTTTACCAATCGCTTGTCTATTTTGTTTCATATTTGGTATAATTATGTTGTTCATGGCTAGTGTGTACATGTTCATGTTACAACAACGTTGAATTTCATTAATATGCATAGTGGGCGGGGCTTAATATGATTTTGCTGAAAACAGCTTGTAAACATGGTATCTCAAGAACGGTAAAGTGGATTCTTAATTCACAAATAGCCCATTGCCCATAGATGTGCCCTATTGTTTTTGATGGTGATGTCATGCATATTATTTAGTAGGTGGGGCTTAACGTAAAAATCTTGAAATGTTAATATTTTAACAACCGCCTGTCTGTTTTTCATGTTTGGGATAATTATGATGTTAGCTAGTGTGTACATGTTCATGATAAAAAAACGTTGAATTTCATTGATATGCATAGTGGGCAGGGCTTCATATGATTTTATTAAAATAGCTTGTGAGCACAGTATCTCAAGAATGATACATGGGATTAAGTTTTATGTGGTACACAGATAGCCCATAGTCCACAGATGTGCACTATTGTTTTTGGTGGCGATGTCATACAATATCAATGAGTAGGCGGGGCTTAATGCTACAATCTTAAAATGCTCATATTTTAACAACCACACATGGATTGTTTCATATTTGGAATAATTATGTTGTTAACAAGTATATACCTGTTAATAGAATAAAAATTGTTCAATTTGTTATTGTTTTTTTTTTGAGCCCATTGTGTAATCAAATTTAGTATACAAGTAGTTAAAACTAAATCCATATTATGTGTCGGAACCTCAAACCTTTGGTTTTCTGGTTATAGTTTTAAATAGAAAATAGAATTCTATGCAGCACCCTTTCCAATTTGCCAATGAAATCAGCACATACGCTGATAGAACTACATTTAACTACAAATTTAATTCCGGCTGTCATTTTTAATGGAATGTTAAGATTTTGTTGCGTTTAAAAATGTACTTGGCCGATGTCATTTTAAAAGTGAAGCAGATTTCTGACGCGCTCATGCTTTTTTTTTTACTGTGAACAGGCCTGATACTTTACAGTGTGCAACGTGTTTGAACAAACACACTCGATTCTATCAGACTTTCAGGCATGTTATCAGTTATACGATTGATAAAGATAATCATTTAATGAATCAACCAAAAATTTGCATCCCTGTTTGATCAGCTGTGATTATAATCAACACAAAATTTGTTCCGAGTTCCTAATCATGTAGTCTTGCACTCTGTCCTCAAAATAGAAGCATGGAAGTGTGTTTAGCCAAACCAAGCAGGGGATGGCACTACTTAATTAAAATTTGAGTGAGATTTCTCAGTTTGACAGCAAATTCCCCGTTGTAATTTTTTTGAATGGTGAATTCCAATGAAAGAGGGGAAATCCTATCATTTTTCTAATGCCAACCCTGAAACAATGCTACTTGTTCTTTTGTTTGCTTTGCAGCATGGTTTGTACGAAAGAAAAAGGTATCCCAAACAAAGGAAGGAAAGGAAGAACCGTATGAAGAAGGTTAGGGAACAAAGAAAGCCAAGGTCACCGGTGGAAAGAAGGTCAGATGTATTTCAATAGAACATATTATTTCAACAATTCATTCAAAGCTGGTGTGTAGTGTTATTTTGGCACGCCACACCCTCATCGTGCAAATAAGCTGGTGTGTGTTATTCTGGCACGTACACCCTTATCGCAAATAAGCTGGTGTGTTATTCTGGCACGCCACACCCTCATCGTGCAAATAAGCTGGTGTAGTGTTAATCTGGCACGCTGCACACTTATCGTGCAAATAAGCTGGTGTAGTGTTATTCTGGCACACCACACCCTTATTGTGCAAATAAGCTGATGTAGTGTTATTCTGGTACACCACACCCTTATTGTGCAAATAAGCTACAGCATAAGATGTCAAAAATACTGGAAAATGTCTTGGTCGCGACTTTGACCCCACTCATCAAAAAATGAGTGGTCAGAGAGAACTTTGGTGTGGGTGGACAGCAGGGGAAGTATGTGGGTGCTAAAAGAAAATCCACTTGGTGGGAATAGTGTAATTTGTGAAGTGGCAAGTTTGAATGATTCCAAGTGTAGAATTAATCTTTCCAGGTTTCCAAATAAGCCACTTTCACCATAGCAACGCGGTAACTATGTGGGGCAAACAAACCTCAAATCTGCAATTGTGCATTACCAATTCGTTGACATTTAGATGTTCGCGAGGCCTGAAGCTTTGATTCATTTATGGCACTCCGGATTTTTAGTGTGTTTAGCAAATAGGATAAACAAAATTCAGTTTGCCAACTATTCTGGGTAACAGCAATCATATTTACAAAGCCCGCAGCAAGCCCATCAGCGCAATTTTTGTTCCATTTTGCCGTCACTCTGTGTGTGCAGAAATTTGTTTTGTACAGTAAGTTGCATTGACTACATGAGCGCGCACCATTAGCTAGCTGTACTGTACCAGCACTGTGTAGGATGTTTGCCCCCACTTTCTTAAGCAGATTTTGTTGCTAGGCAAACTCCAGAGGAATTTTTTCCAAATTGTTAATCACAATATAGATATCGCGATAATTTTGTTAATGATACCCTTATCGTGAAAGCCCTACTACGGACATAGCTGTGGTACCCTTATCGTGACAGCCTTACTACGGACATAGCTGTGTTGCCCTTATCGTGAAGCTCTACTATGGACATAGCTGTGTTACTCTTATCGTGACAGCCCTACTACAGACATAGCTGTGTTACCCTTTATTGTGACAGCCCTACCACAGACATAGCTGTGGTACCCTTGTGTGACAGCCCTACTACGGACATAGCTGTGGTACCCTTTATCGTGACAGCCCTACTACAGACAGCTGTGTAACCTTATCGTGACAGCCCTACTACAGACATAGCTGTGGTACCCTTATCATGACAGCCCTACTACGGACATAGCTGTGGTACCCCATATCGTGACAGCCCTACTACGGACATAGCTGTGGTACCCTTTATCGTGACAGCTCTACTACGGACATAGCTGTGGTACCCTTATCGTGACAGCCTACTACGGACATAGCTGTGGTACCCAGATCGTGACAGCCCTACCACGGACATAGCTGTGGGTACCCTTTATCGTGACAGCCCTACTACGGACATAGCTGTGTTACCCTTATCGCGACAGCCCTACACGGACATAGCTGTAGTACCCATATCGTGACAGCCCTACTACGGACATAACTGTGGTACCCTTTATTGTGACAGCCTACCACGGACATAGCTGTGGTACCCATATTGTGACAGCCTACTACGGACATAGCCGTGGTACCCTTTATCGTGACAGCCCTACTGCGGATATAGCTGTGGTACCCTTTTTATTGTGACAGCCCTACTTTGACTTATTCAGTAATATATCAAAATAAATGTTAAGTCTAAATCATTTCAGTAAAATACAGATATGACTGTCAAAGATAATATTACTCGTAGTCTTTTTCAGGCATTTGTACAAACCTAATGGAGGTGAAATGAATTATAAAATTTCCTACAGTTCTCAAAAGGCTGTCAAAAATCTTCCACAAAAATCGGCAGAAATACTATGTAGTGAATACTTCTTTATGTACTTTTTTTCACAATTTAATGTATCTTTCATCGCACAATTACATTGGGGACGTTTTAGAGACATATTTACCACATATACTGTTGCTTACTCAAAAATCTTTTAAATAAAAAAGGGGTTAATGATAGGGGGTTAATGTTTTTTTTCATACAAATTCCCGATTTTCCCCACGAATATAATTGCTGGAATTGTAGATTTTTCCAGCTTTGATTCTGTTATTGTCCTCATTTACAACAATCGAAACATAATAGACCACTACAAACTTATCCTTTATTTCAAGGTGGTGCTTTGAGTGTAATTTTTATTCATTATTTTTCCTCTTTTTCTTTCACAGTAAGTGAAATGACCCCATTAAAGCAGAGCTGGGACAACACTGGATCATACAGATGACTGGATGTGTTGAAAAGCAGTTTGAAATGTAATTAGCTGTAACAAAAGAAAATGAAAGAAAAGAACTTATTGTCTGGTCTTATTTTTTCTTTTTATATTTCATAGCAAATTTCAGCTGCTGTTTTTTTTTTTAGTAAACTAAGGTTTTGACACTAATGGAAAAATAATGATACTGTGCAGTAGTAGGAAGCTATATGTGAATCAAATTGTTGAATTCTCTTCAAAGTTTTTACCACCTGTTATCACCTGTACTAAATTTCTCAGAAGTAAACAACATATTTTTAAATTGAATTTAGTTTGCAGCTTGAAAGCCCCTAAGGAAGAAGTGCGTTACCTTGTGGTGGTGATTGCTTGTAGTGCCAGAGGGGTGAGGGTGGGGATGAATGCAGATTACTGAGATTTGGCTTAGTGGAGGCATATTCTACCAATACCCTCTACAATTAGTGTCACCACCTGGTAAGGTAGGGGTCCTTTTGCACGTTGACATTAATTGACACAGTTGGATCCTACAATTTTTGTAGGTAGGCTGGCTATGCTCCTTCACGGATTGCTTATATAATTATTTTTTCAAGAAGTGCAAATGTATGAGTTAAGAATCAAATGCGTGATTAGACTCCAAATAGAAAAACTGCTTTGTTAGTCAAATTATTTTGACGTAGATTGTAGGATTAGTAGTGCAGTAAGACTACTAGTGTTCATTAGAAGTAAATATATATATATATATTATATAATGCTATGTATATATATATATATATATAAAAAAAAATTTTTAAATCATTTCCTCAAGAAAATCAAGTATTTTGCAAAAGAAGCACAACTTTAAGTGGGTTTTTCCATCATGATGAAGAGCTTTGCCGTATTGTTTCAAATTTTAGCTGTAATGCATTTGTTTCTTAATTGTAGACCACACGTTTTCCACTTGTACTCCTTACAGGAGAAAGGGACCTGTCATCTGAGATGTGTGTATCAGTGTACAAACAAATTAACGTGGGGGGATTGATCTGATTGTACAGTGATTGATCAAGGGAGGGATTCACTGTAAACAATGTCGATTTTTAGATAGCAAAATAAAAATGAAGAAAATTAATAATGAAAAATTTATTTGAACATTTGTTCATGTAATGTATTGCCTATATGATGATGGATTGATATCCATCAATACACAACAAAATCAGGAGCAATATTACCTTTTTCAGCTGAAATCTGCCTCCCTATATTATACTATAAAATGTCCATCCCTGTATCTTCTGAGAAAGCCTTCAACCCAGTGAGCAAAACACTTTCGAGCAAATATACCATTTCTTAATAATATACACTACTACAATAAGATCTGTTATCAGCTTTCACAGTCTGAAAGGGAATAATCTAAATGAATTTCCATTTTATTTTTATTATAATGGGCTATTAAAGAAACAAATTTGTGAAAAACCATTTTGGATATCTTGTGCCGTTTAGGACTTAA
>JAIGNY010000288.1:0-90683 GCA_020152595.1 Chiridota heheva | reverse complement strand
CCATCAGGTAGGTCATCATCCATCAGGTAGGTCATCATCCCATCAGGTAGGTCATCATCCATCAGGTAGGTCATCATCCATCAGGTAGGTCATCATCCATCAGGTAGGTCATCATCCATCAGGTAGGTCATCATCCATCAGGTAGGTCATCATCCATCAGGTAGGTCATCATCCATCAGGTAGGTCATCATCCATCAGGTAGGTCATCATCCATCAGGTAGGTCATCATCCATCAGGTAGGTCATCATCCCAGGTCATCATCCATCAGGTAGGTCATCATCCCATCAGGTAGGTCATCATCCATCAGGTAGGTCATCATCCATCAGGTAGGTCATCATCCATCAGGTAGGTCATCATCCATCAGGTCATCCCCATCAGGTAGGTCATCATCCATCAGGTAGGTCATCATCCATCAGGTAGGTCATCATCCATCAGGTAGGTCATCATCCATCATCCATCAGGTAGGTCATCATCCATCAGGTAGGTCATCATCCATCAGGTAGGTCATCATCCATCAGGTAGGTCATCATCCATCAGGTAGGTCATCATCCATCATCATCCATCAGGTAGGTCATCATCCATCAGGTAGGTCATCATCCATCAGGTAGGTCATCATCCATCAGGTAGGTCATCATCCCATCAGGTAGGTCATCATCCATCAGGTAGGTCATCGTCCCATCAGGTAGGTCATCATCCATCAGGTAGGTCATCATCCCATCAGGTAGGTCATCATCCATCAGGTAGGTCATCATCCATCAGGTAGGTCATCATCCATCAGGTAGGTCATCATCCATCAGGTAGGTCATCATCCATCAGGTAGGTCATCATCCCATCAGGTAGATCATCATCCCATTAGGTAGGTCATCATCCCATCAGGTAGGTCATCATCTTATCAGGTAGGTCATCATCTTATCAGGTAGGTCATCATGCACACAGAATCACTTATTCAAAATATTTACATCAGTAATTGGAAGAATTAAAGTCTTTTGAAAAGACTTTGGGTACAATTTGATAATAAACTCTAAATGAGTTGTAAGGCGTAATACTCTGCATGAAATGGAAATTCTACAACAAACAGTTTTGGGTTGCTCTCGTTTTCATCACTGGATTTCAGTAATATGAGTTGATGAGAAAGCACTAGTTTCAAAGCAGTTTTAACTAGGTTTGAAACCCCTTACAAAAATACCAGATCTGCCCAGAAATAAATGTCAGATCTGGATTTGATATAAAATCCAGATCTGGCCATTTATATCAAATCTAGATCAAGTTTGATCTGAGCCAGATCAAATTTGATCTGGGCCAGATATCTGTACAGATATGGCTTGATCTGGTCAGATCAAACTTTATTTGTGTATTAAATTGAGTTTAATCAAGGTTTAATCTGGCTTGATCTGGTCAGATCAAATTTTATGTGTGTATCGAATTGACTGTAATCAAGGTTTATCATATCTCGCTTTATTTGGCTAGATCAAACTTTATTTACCCAGATGTAAACTTTATTAAAGCCAGATCTGGACTTTTGTAAGGGGCAGTTACAACTATTTCCATGAATTGAATTGATAAA
The DNA here is from genome assembly GCA_020152595.1 of Chiridota heheva. Taxonomy (NCBI): domain Eukaryota; kingdom Metazoa; phylum Echinodermata; class Holothuroidea; order Apodida; family Chiridotidae; genus Chiridota; species Chiridota heheva. The sequence goes on along the minus strand of JAIGNY010000288.1, from coordinate 89,119 downwards.
GTCTCTCAAGTCTTTAGGTGTATCCTACGTCCAACAATGAAATTAGAATATTAAGAGTGCTCTTAGCCAAAAATTAAGGGCGTATTTAGTGTGAGTCTCACACTAAAGCGAATACCTTTTTGGTACGGAATATCATAAACATAACTAAATCCGAGGTACTGAAAATTTGTACGTGTTTTACCATGGACTGTTTGGAATTTGTTTTCTTGCGTGCGATGGGTGAAAATTTCTCTAAAAAGCAGACCGCGTGATGCGACTTCTATTGGTTAAAATCTACATAAATTAGCCATAGGTATAAAATATATCAATGAAATTAGCAAAAACTAATGACCTCAATTTTCGGCCGAGAGCACCTGTAAGTCCTGTGAGTATGTGTACATCAATGCAAGAACAATTGCTTTCTACAACATTTGCATGTGGGCATTCTCAAAATGCCTGGATGAGATTTGGAGAAAAAATTCAACAAATTTCAGACAGGATACCCGAACTCTAAATAATTATGCAAATGGCTATTTGTCCACAGATCTTTATCAATCAAGATTTAGAGCCAGAATCTTTTACATTCCCAACAGATTATCGATAAAAAGGTACATAATCAAATTGTGTTTTTCTCTTCTTTTGGAAAGAGAAAAATTAAAAGACAAGATAAATTAACAAAGAACACATGAGCTTTCTGAGCTAATTCAAAACCACATCATGCATTTTTGAAACACAGCTGCGAAGTTTCTTAACAATCACATAATCTCAAAAATGAAACTTAAATCTGTTACACCATTGCTGTTGATGTCGTTTTTACTTTTACTTTTGAAACTTATAATGACTCAACACTGCTACACGAACCTAGATTTTAATCTTCTATGAAAGACTTCCCTTTCAAAATAGTTTAAAATCTCATTGAATGCATTTAATGTGACTGAAATAACACTTCCCAAACACACAACAAATCCTGTACATAAATGACCATAATACTTAAAGGGGCACTAGACAAAAAAGTGGAGGCATATTTTTTGAGAGTCCCCAAAAGAATTGAATACTTATCTAGCACAAAACGGTATAGTAATTTTCTGGTTAATATGAAAATTCAAGTAACCTTCACATCAGCTGTGAGCTATGGAGGTATGAAGTTGATCAATCTGTTGTGAAAAATATATCTGTGAAATTCGCGAAAAACAGCACTCTCACTTTTCGTCTAGTGCTCCTTTAAGCTATGATCAATAGAACTGTTAATGGCAAATAAAGAGTATTTGACTGAGGATATGCTATATCAAAAAAAATCTGCATCCACATTTAATAAATCTCGAATTTTCTTTTCCTTTTTACAACCAAGCTTCTTTAAATGCTTGTGATAAAATAAGGGGGAACGATGCTTTTAAAGAGGGCGCTGAAAGATCATGGGCCTCATTGATGATGTTGCTGAGGGTGGTACCCTTATAACAACAAATATCAAACATTTGTTCAAATTTTCATAGGTTGTCATTAATCTATACATGACAACTTATACATTCATTGTTGTTCATAGATTCAACCCTCAATATGGGTTTATTTTTCAACAACATTTTTTATCCTTTAACAACATTAACCGTTAGTGACCAAAACTTGAAACATTTCGCATGGTTTGCTGACAACAATTTTCCACCTTTCAGAGAATTCCATAAAAATCCACCATTTCCCCGACATCAAATGACTTTTGAACTAAGCCTCTTTTTAGAACCTGTATTTTGGATATATGCAGGAAGGAAAAGAGTAGTCAGTTACCAACAAAGACAAAGGTCATTCATTAATGTAGCTCGACCAATCAAGTTTTACCTTCCTCGTTGAAAGGTAACCATGGTACCGGTGCGAAAACCTTGTTCCTTATTAAAAGCAACAACCAGAGAAAGTAGGAATTAGGCATTCCCTGGTGTTCTTAAGGGTACATAACAAGAGTATATTACCAACCATACAGGATAGGATGTACTCTAGTACATTCAAGAGTTAATTTTACAAGTGCTATCACTGTTGAGGTAACTAATGGCAACTCCTCTATTATATTCTAAGAATGCTTTAATCTAGGTGAATTCTTGCACTACAAAGCATGGTGATTGTATTTACACTTAATTTAAATAGCTTAAAGGAATATTTCCATGAATTTTAATTTTTTCATTTATGATAGAAAAGAGTTTTTGAAACAAAGTAGTGAAACAACTATGTTATTATTTTATTCCGTTTAGAAGTTACAAATTTTTAACTTATTTCTAAATTTGAAAAAAGTGACTGATTGGCAACATTTAGGATGCCATAGAGACAATTTTAACAAAACGTCTTTTGTATTCTTTAAAAATGATTTTTTTTCCTTCTCATTCTAAATGTGATTTTGTAAAAAATTATACATTCCACGCTATCTCTATAATGAACCATTAATGTTGTTCGATAATGTAACAAAGTGTGATTAAATTTATACAAAATACATAAGGACTGTGCGAGAATTGCCTTAATGTCATCACCAAGCTGAAGGACATATACTGTACGAGGTGTTTTTAAGAATATTTTCTACTCTTAAAATGTTATAACTTCTGAATGGAAAAATATATTAACATAGTTTTTTTACCACTTTGTTTCTACAAATTTTCTCTATCATATATGGAAACATGAAAATCCATGGGTATATTCCTTTAATTACAGAGAATAATCCTTCACAAAATTTGTATTTCTTAAGTTATTTCTATTTACCTATCAAGCATTTGAAGATGGCCCCTTAATAACCACTACATCCTATTTTCAATTTGTGTGGTACATTTCAACTACAGAATAAAGTGATCCTTACATGGCCTTAGTACAGTTTCTGTCTACTAGTTTTGTTTTCCATGAACTTATGACAAAACTACACCACTCTATAGTTGCATGGCCCAGCTTCCTGCGAGGTACACTGATTACATACAATAATTGTGGAAAAAAGGTGACAAACAAAGCATGTGCCGTATATCTGTGCACTTAGGGGCCCGGTATTGAAATTGCATCAATTGAATTAAACTTCATTTCCACAAAGCACCTTTTACAGTATATGGCACTTGGTATTTAATTAGCCCTTGTGATCATCTTTAATCAAGGGCATAACAGTTGGGCCACTCTAACAATTTTCTCTTGCACTTTAATCTACAATTCTCCATAAGCTACTCTTGGAGTGTGGAAATAATCTTAGGAGAAACAAGACTAATTACTTGGAAAGAAAACGATTTCAATCAAATATAAAAAGCTTCTTGAGGACATTTCAAAACTTGCTCGGATATTTCACAAACATTGAAAAGGAAATGGGGGTGGGGAAAGGACTTTTATCCAGGATTGTAGATATTAGAAAGTTCTTCATTACTCCATAAAACATACAAGGCTAGGTGTTGAAAACCATCTACTATGATACCAGTGACACATATTTTGATGTGAAGCTTTCAACGCAGATAGAACCACAGTAAAATATCTTGATACTTCTGCTGATGGGGAAAAATCGACAGTTCTCCATAGGTTGCAACTTTTTGAGTACGAAGGGTTGTATTACATATCTGCCTCTTTTGTGCCGCCATCTTACAGCTCTGGATGTCTGAGGTAAAATACCAAATCAGTCAAACAGATCAAAAAGGAACTTTGTAGATTCCAATGACTTAAATGAATACTTAACAAAATATACATCAAACAAAATTAAACCATGCAAATAATAATTATTTTCTAATACACCATTAACTCATTTTGTCTCATCCACTGATGGAGTCATTTGTTTCAAGGGATAGGTGTTACTGTTACTGATGCATATTCTGTGGCATCTTCTGAAATGTTTATAATGTTAGTTGCAGGTTTGTTGCTGTGGTCTAAATCGGCATACATCAGTCCTTCATCTTCAGCTTTTGGCTGTAGAGAACAGAAAAGAAGAAGAGAGATTGAATATGACAGTATGTTCCTCAACACAAAACATAAACAGGGGTGGTATCAGGATTTGCTCGACAGGGGGAATAGCCTACCCATGGGGGTATAGCCTTTCTAATGGGAGAATAGCCTACCCATGGGAGAATAGCCTACCCATGAGAGAATAGCCTACCCATGGGGGAATAGCCGACCAATGGGGGTATAGCCTATCCATGGGAGGATTGCCTACCCATGGGGGAATATCCTACCCATGGGAGGATTGCCTACCCATGGGGTAATATCCTACCCATGGGAGGATTGCCTACCCATGGGGGAATAGCCTACCTATTCATGGAGGAATCGCCTACCAATGAAAGGATTGCCTACCCATGGGGAAATAGCCTACCAATGGGGGAAAAGCCTACCTATGGGAGGATTGCCTACCCAGGGGGGAATAACCTACCAATGGGAGGATTGCCTACCCATGGGGAAATATCCTACCCATGGGGGAATATAGCTTACCTATGGGAGGATTGCCAACCCATCGGAGAATAGCCTATATACCCATGGGATGATTGCCTAACTACCCATGGGGAATAGCCTACCCATGGAGAAACCCATGGGGATAGCCTACCCATGAGAGGATTGCCTACCCATTGGAGGAATAACCTACTCATGGGAGAATTGCCTACTCATGGGGAAAGAGCCTGCCCATGGGAGGATTGCCTGCCCATGGGGGAATAGCCTACCCATGGGGAATAGCCTACCCACGGGAGGATAGCCTACCCACTGGGGGAATAGCCTATCCACGGACGGATAGCCTACCCACGGAAGGATAGCCTACCCACGGAAGGATAGCCTACCCACGGGAGGATAGCCTACCCACGGGAGGATAGCCTACCCACGGGAGGATAGCCTACCCACGGGAGGATAGCCTACCCACGGGAGGATAGCCTACCCACAAGAGAATAGCCTACCCACCGAGGATAGCCTACCCATGGGAGGATGGCTTACCCATGGAGGAACAACTCTAATCATCAAAATGAGTGTTACTCACATTTATTCTTACTGTTCCTTGACAGATGAAAAAATCCTGACGGAGATTTCTTACTATTCCCTAATAGATGGAAATATTCTGTGATATGGGGAGGAGGGGCAACCTAGACTGCCACCCAGGTTCCATTCATGTGCACAATCATGACGGCATCTTGAAGAAGTAGTACAGAAAAGAAAGCTGATAAACTTGTATGATGTGGACAGCTGCTGTAAAAATAATACAACAATTAGCCCAGCAGGAACCAGAAGTACCTTTTCAGCTGAACTAATCACATCTTGGAAACTTAAACATTTTCCAATTTAAGGAATTTTCGATTTTTAGAAATCTATAACATTGTTCTAAAAGTTCAGTATTGAGATTTTTTTAATAGGTCATTCATATGTAGGTATCCATCATCTTTTAATTCCAGTTACAAATTTCAGTCAGATAAAACAGCATAAAGAAATAATATTTTTATTCTGAAACTATGACAGAAGAAACCCAGACATTGGATGAGCCTTTCCTAAAAGTGAGCTAGTTTACTCCTTCCCTAAATTCAGTTGTTTTACTTGGACCTGAGACTTGTTAATAGACAAGTCAACAGGTACCCCAGGTATCTGTAGAGTTCCTAAAACATAAGAGGTAAATACCATGTCAAGAAGAAAGATATCTTACTCTAGCTATATGATACAAAATAATCATAGCTAAACAAAAGTGTTTACAGGTGGGCTTGTTGATTTATGGGGTTTAACATAATCTCCACAGCATTGACTAAATAGTGCCAGAGAGGTTACATTATATCAAAGATAACCGAAGAATGGAGGTGTGCAGAACATATACAGTTTGGAAAGAGGAGCAATGGAGAAGTAGATACAATCGTGTTTTTTTTGTAACAAGGGGGAGGAGGAGGGAGGGGGGAAGTCAGGTGCTGCTGTTGTTATCATGGAGACAGAAGAGTCATTGGTTGGTTGGATTGTGAACACTTTTGGGTCATATATGTGCCAGAGGGTTACAAGAATATTAGGGTGCTAGTTTATAACAGAGAAGTTTAGGGCATTGTTGGTTTGGTGGGGTAGTTGATTTAGTTTAAAGGTAGTTGATTTAGTTTGAGAGGTAGAGTATAGTAGAAGACACTAAGAGCTGATAAAACCACATGCTGTTGAAATACTAAGGCTTCCATATAAATGTGTTTGGGTATAGTCTATCTAAAGAGGGTGAGTTATTGTGAAAGAGTTCCTTGAATGAGTTATGGGAGTTTTATAGGGAGTTTAACATACAGGGTTTAACCTACTTCCTCCTCACTCTTCTGAAAAAAAGGTGAAAAGATAATGAAGTAGTAAAACATGACAAGCTGTTAGTTTGATATTTTTTTGGGATGTCCAAGGTAGGCCATGGGCGTGATTTGCCCACTGAAAGTGTGCATGTGGAGGAGGGGGAATCGCAAAATGAAAGTTGCCTATCGAAAGTAGGGGGAATCACCATTCATAACTTATAAATATGGAGAGAAAAAATAGTGGGAACATGCCTCCGAAATCCTTCCTACATGCCCACAGGCTAGGCTGTATTTGTGCCAAGACAAATTAACTGTATCCCCTCCTTCAAACTAAAGCTTCCCAAATATTCCTCAAATATTCAATTTCAAATTTCTTTAAAATATCAATAGTTTTAGCACTTCTTAAGCACATGTATAAGAAGGATCTCCTGGTGGTGACATCACTCCATTCATCAGATACAATATTTGCTGTAATAAACCCTACTGAAAATATTAAACATACTATTTGTTTATCAATACCAGCATATTGTGCCAGCACGTGTTGAAGAACATATTAAATTGCATTGCCTGAAACCATTACAATTAATGTACATCATTGATCACTAGCACATAGCAAAAAGACATCGAAATCTAAAAAGGAAACTGCTGTCACAAGCAATATATTGCAGTGAATGCCCATAACCCAATCGTACTAGTATAAACATGGAAAATCCCATGTGTTTTAGACTTGCACATATTACACACTGTAGTTTTAATACAACATCTGTGTATGGTGTAATTCCGTACAACGAAGTCTGACACTGCATACGTTCATAAATTATCATTAAACTCACAAAGTCTCAACGCTGGATACCTGCTCTCAACCCTGGATGCCCGGGAGAATTTGAAAATCTTGCCGATACATCAGCAAAACTTCCTCCCAAAACTTCACCTATTTTGCACGCACATGAGCCATCGCACTGTTTGACTTTGATCACCGTATGACACACCACACCAAAATTTAATCTGGAGAGTATACCGGTGCTAGAATTTCCTCAATGACATTAATAGTGGTATAATTACACAACACAGCATAAGCTTTCGATAAACAAGTTCTGCGGTGTTGCCATTTCCGTTGTTTTGATTAGAGGCTCAACGTGGGCCTAACGCTGGCATTACAGTACGGTACCATCCGTGAACAGGTGTTCTTAGGATCATGCCATTAGACAATAGTTTAATACGTGATATCCAGTCCCTTAAAATTTTCCTTAAATATGACTTTTCTTATATTTTTGTTATTTACGGCTATAAGAAAAAATATTATATTCGAGTTTTGTTGTATAAAAAGACATAGCACATATTTACATGTTATTTGAGTAAAATTGGTTACCATTAAAATATAAAATAATACATAATTTCTTGTAAGATTGAATTTTTTTAAGGATTTGGAGAATTTTGCTTCTACGTCTTGTTAATTATGACCATTTGGTAGATCTAGTGTTTGGTATATGGTGAACAGATTATGTATTTCAATGAGAGGGACATGCCCACTCCTGCCTATAAGTGTATCTGCATACTGCATGGCTTTTTGGCTACATTGTTTTGTAGGGGTGGTATGTGTGTAATTCTTTCATTTTATCTAATTCATTTTTAATGGGAGAGGGAGGGTCAAATTCTGTCAACTTTGTCCATTGTCTCAATTTTGAAAGTACACAGAGTGGAATAAGTATTGGTTTGTGATAGGCTATATAGCCCCTTCAGCATGCAATAAGTTGGTTAAGCATGTTCTTTAGAATCAACAGCTGTGGTGGGGAGGGTGGCACTCCACTGGTCCGAAGGTCCAGTAGTCCAAGCTTCAATAGTATGAAAGAAAAGGACCAATAGTCCAAAGGTTCGATAGTCGAAGGCATATAACCTTATTATTATTGCACCTTTGGACTATTGAACGTTCTGCTTCGGAGTTTTGAACCTTCGAACCAGTGGACGGACACTGGGAGGTGTATGTTTCGAAAGCATCTGATTTTGCATTTTTGTTTTTTTTGTTGGGGGGTCCTTTAACAGTGTACCCTATTTTTACAATGAGACATTTTTCCCTTTGCCACATATTTTTTGTAGTGAAAAGAGCAAGTTATACCTTAAAGCAGCATAAATAACCTAAAATGTTTTACAATCTATAAAAGATCATGAAAATAGCAAAAAGATCTGGCAAAGCAGTCAAAGAAACTTTAAAGCTATGTGGGTTTTCAGGTGTAAATTTATTCATGAAAATATAGAGATTTGAGTCTAATGAACTTGTGATGAGAATCCCTGAGTTTTGATCAATTAAAATGGAAAGTATCGTTATGTAGATAAAATACATGGTGGAGGTAATAGTAATAAAGATGGGGATGGGGTACAGGGTGAGGAAAGAGGGGACAGGGTTGTAGATAAAAAGAAGATCTTAGGGAAAGAAGCTTTGGTAGACCACAGCTCTGAAAGAACAAACCGCTCAGTGTGATTATACCGTATTGTATCAAATATTCTTAGTATTCTAAGTCCAGCCTTAATTGTTACTCTCTTTTCGGTTGTGCCTTTATTTTCGGTAGGTTTTCAAACCATGTAGCTTGCAGTCATGCTTCAAGATGTTACTAGCCTTTTAAACAAGAAATTTAGCAATTTGTTTCCAAATAATTTTGTTTTCAAGACACTAAGTCATCTTGTAGTGCCAATTGCATATCTGAAAGGTCTAACCAGGGAGTTGGTCTAACATATCTTCTGTTTTATAAAAAGGAAGACCAGTCTGCATGTAAACCTGATGTTTGTGTCTGTCAATAAATATATATCTCTATGATCTCGTTCCAACCTTACGACCAGTACAGACGCCAACAATTCAGTGTAATATATGTTCAACATGATTTTAATTCAAATGGGAGAGCTGTTGCACTTTTGAAATTGATTTTCATGACCTCACCAAGATCTGAGTAATTTGCTAACACCCAATTTTCATTTTATAGAGCAAAGGCTGAAGCTTACAATTTGTTACACTGTACCAAATTATTGTTACACTGTACCAAACTATTACATGGTTATGAAAGTGAACAAGGAAGTATTTGGATCTGTTTCCTGATATTCAGAAGGAAATGTCATGTACAGTATGTCTATCATAAATTTTAAGATTTCATATAAAGATTATTGTTACTGTTGCCTCTTGTGAAGGAGCCCTGGGGGAGGGGGAGGCCTTAAACCAGCAAAGGGCACAGGAGAGGGGGTTCCTCTTGCAAAGGTTATGTGCCCCCTTGGGGTAAAAAGTATAACACAGGTGTATATGGAGAATCTGACTAAGTGCCCCTCACTAAGTGCTTGTGGCCCCTCCCCCTCCCCCACCCCTTTTGCATAAAATAGTCCTAGATACGGGCCTATTGCAGATCAAAACTAAGGCATTGTGGGTACTTGGCACATACAAAAGCAAAGAATTCCTACTTTAAACATACTTTTAAATATATATATATATATATATATATATATATATATATATATATATATATATATATATATATATATATACATATATATATAATATATTATATATATATATATATATATATATATATATATATATATATATATACATATATATATATATATATTTTTATATATATATATATATATATATATATATATATATATATATATATATATATATATATATACATATAAATATATATACATATACATTTATATATATATATATATATATAAATATATATATATATATATATATATATATATATATATATATATATATATATATATGTATATATATATATAAACATATATATATATTGTAAGTATGTATGTAAGTTTATGTATGTATGTATGTATGTATGCATACATACATACATATGAGTATGTATGTATGTATCTATATATTGATAGATACATACATACATACATACATACATACATACATACATACATACATACATACATACATACATACATACATACATACATACATACATACATACATACAAACTTACATACATACATACATACATACATACATACATATATATTACATATATATATATATATATATTTATAGATATATGTATATATATATGATATATATATATATATATATATATATAAATATATTATAGATATATATATATATACATATATACATATATATATATATATATATATATATATATATATATATATATATATATATATATATATATATATATATATATATATATATATATATATATATATATATATATATATATATATATATATATATATATATATATATATATATATATATATATATATATATATATATATATATATATATATATATATATATATATATATATATATATATATATATATATATATATATATATATATATATATATATATATATATATATATATATATATATATATATATATATATATATATATATATATATATATATATATATATATATATATATATATATATATATATATATATATATATATATATATATATATATATATATATATATATATATATATATATATATATATATATATATATATATATATATATATATATATATAAATATATATATATATATATATTTATATATATATTCTCTTTGAGAGTTCAGGTCAGAAATTTAAGTCTTGTATTTTCTGCAAGAGGGGCAATAATTTCATTGGTGCACAACCCACCCAAACTCCACTCCCGTACCTAGTCAGAGATGCGTAGGCAATTTTTTTCCCAATCAATGAGGATATATGTTGTTTTTCGTTACCATAAAGTGTGGATAAGCCTGGACTTTTATACCCAAAAGCTATCCAGGGATATATGAATTAATCTCAACTTCAGAAAATCTAGACTAATCTGGATAGTGTAGACTTGATTATGTAAAGATCCAGAGAAGCTGCATAAATATGGACTTAAAACACTTTTCTGGTGACAAAGAGTACAGAAAATCAAGATTTCTGTATGAAAAGAAAAAAAATATGGATATGTATGGACTTTATGTGAAAGCACTTTACTGGTAATTTGGGGTCAGAAAATCAAGATTAATGTGATAAGCAGAAAGTCCAGAGGATACAGATATATTCGGACTAAGAAAAATGACAGCATCAATGATGGTGTCATGTTCAGAAATGGTGGTGGTGTCAAACTCAAAACGTGCATGTAAGTTACATGCGCATAATTATATTTCATACGAATTGCACATAAGAAAGGACCACAATTTTCATATTATTAAGTTCCGAGTAAGCTTTTTGTGCTTTATAAACTATGAACTACAACTACTGATTTCATCCTATACCAGAATATACCTCCAACACTGGACATGGCAAGCAATATAACCTGTATTAATGGCTATGACTACAAGTTCAGTTGCTTTTTAAAACAATGGGGAATGTATTAGTTTCTTGAGCAGAACACAAATTCATATCACACACCACCTGCCCTAGCTGTGACTAAGTAACAACGCAATAGGATGTTTGGTTTTACCAGGAAATGTTACTGAAATTAAACTGAAGATCAATTAACTTGTCATCACTCCACACCATCCCACCAATCATCAACTCAAGATCAAGTACGGTTTTCCCAGAAGAAAAAAAAAAAGAGATGCAAACTGTTCTTTTTATTCAATTTTTTGACCTCTGACCTTTAAGGTACGTAACCCTCTTATACTGGGTACAAACTTGTCATCATTCCACATGCATCCTACCAAGCATAAACCCACGAGCAGTTACTGTTTGCCCCAGCAAAGGAGACACAACATTTCCTCTTTTAATCACTTATTGTATCTCTCACCTTTAAAGTACATGACCCCTCTCATAGCAGGGACAAACTTGTCATCATTCTACACCATCATGCCAAGAATAATTCCAAGATCAGTTACTGTTTCCGCAGTAAAGGAGACACAACTTTTAATCTTTTCATCACTTATTTGACCTCTAACCTTTAAGGTACATGACCTCTGACATCTAAGGTACATGACCTCTGACTTTCAAGGTACATGACCTCTGACCTTTAAGGTACGTGATACATCTTATAGAGCGACAAACTTGTCATCATTCTACACCATCATACCAAGCATAATTCCAAGATCAGTTACTGTTTCTCCAGTAAAGGAGACAAGATTTCCTCTTTTAATCACTTATTTGACCTCTGGCCTTTAAGGTAAATTGGCCCCTCTGATAGGGGGACAAACTTGTCATCATTCCACACCATCCTACCAAGCATAAACCCAAGATCAGTTACGGTTTCGCCAGTAGAGATACATTTCATCTTTTTATCACTTATTTGACCTCTAAATTTTAAGGTACATGACCCTCTAATAGGAGGGGAAAACTTGTCATCATTCCACACCATCCTATTAAGCATAAACCCAAGATCAGTTACTGTTTCCCTGCAAATAAGATGCAAAATTCCTTTTTTAATCAATTATTTGACCTCTGACCTTTAAGGTACATGACGCATCTTATTGAGGGACAAACTTGTCATCATTCCACACCATCATACTAAGCATAATCCCAAGATCAGTTATTATTTCCCTAATAAAGGAGACAATATTTCCTCTTTTAATCACTTATTTGACCTCTGACCTTTAAGGTACGTGACCCTCTTATAGGGGGGACAAACTTGTCATCATACCACACCATCCTACAAAACATCAACCCAAGATCAGTTACTGTTTCCCCGAGCAAAGAAGACACAAGATTTCCTCTTTTAATCACTTATTTGACCTCTTGACCTTAAGATTAATCATAAGGGGTGGGGTGGGGATTCTTATCAATCACACCATCCCCACAAGTATGACCCCCTTACATAGAATTATCTCTACATAGAATGAAATAATTTGTTTTTTTGTTTTTCAGGTTCAAAAGCTTCCAATTAGGCCTAAAAAAACATGCACAAAAATCCTCCTAATCAATAATAAAATCAACAAGTGTATGATCGCGATCTAGCCTGATTTACCGCATTTTTCAGCAAATAATTCAGATCATGTGTTGCACACTGGGCCGGACCATTCACAAAGCGTCTGACGCGTGACGTAAACGTGACGTGTTGCGTAGGCGCACAGCCTGCCGCGCTCCGACGGCCTGCCGCGCTCCGACGGCCTGCCGCGCTCCGACGGCCTGCCGCGCTCCGACGGCCTGCCGCGCTCCGACGGCCTGCCGCGCTCCGACGGCCTGCCGCGCTCCGACGGCCTGCCGCGCTCCGACGGCCTGCCGCGCTCCGACGGCCTGCCGCGCTCCGACGGCCTGCCGCGCTCCGACGGCCTGCCGCGCTCCGACGGCCTGCCGCGCTCCGACGGCCTGCCGCGCTCCGACGGCCTGCCGCGCTCCGACGGCCTGCCGCGCTCCGACGGCCTGCCGCGCCCGACGGCCTGCCGCGCTCCGACGGCCTGCCGCGCTCCGACGGCCTGCCGCGCTCCGACGGCCTGCCGCGCCCGACGGCCTGCCGCGCTCCGACGGCCTGCCGCGCTCCGACGGCCTGCCGCGCTCCGACGGCCTGCCGCGCTCCGACGGCCTGCCGCGCTCCGACGGCCTGCCGCGCCCGACGGCCTGCCGCGCTCCGACGGCCTGCCGCGCTCCGACGGCCTGCCGCGCTCCGACGGCCTGCCGCGCTCCGACGGCCTGCCGCGCTCCGACGGCCTGCCGCGCTCCGAGATCAAATTTGACGAATTTTATCCTCAATAATATCAAAATAATGATGAAACCTCAAAAGTGCAATAAATCGACATCAGCATTGTAACGTTAGGATAATCACAGCTACGCTCTCGCTCCGTGAATGGAGTTGGCGCTCTTCTATTTTTTATTTAAACAAAACTCAGCAAGATAGTTTTCAACTTGAAAGTGCGTTTGTATAGTAGGTATTTTATAGTAAATCATTGTCACCAAGGACATTGTCACCACGGACACCTGGAACGGACAGAGGTGTTTCAAAATTCAGAGGGAATAAGTACCCCACCCTCATTATTGAAATTATGGATCCGGGTCAAAAGTCGCCTTTTTTATTATCAAATTAGTTTCTGCACGTATTGCTGCCAAAGAAATTTCCGAAAGATTGTTTTTTTCGACAATCAAAAATCTGTAAATGATTACTCCGAAACTATGACTTGTATGAGATAACTAATCTGTTCAGAATTTAAAGCTTTTTTAATTTATGATTATAGGTCATCAGTCGATGACACTCCCTCCCCCAATTCCAACTGCATATGTTTAAAAGCTGCTTGTCACCATTAAATCACCACAAGAAATTTCAAATTGAGAAGGAAAAAAAAGTGGGGTAAAGTGCCCCTTTCACCTCAAATCTCGTCTATGGCTTCAACCATGGCACCCCCCTTCCCCTCTCCCGGGTGACTCAAGTTACACCAAGTAAAGCTTTAGTCCTAACTTGAATTGTGAGGCTGGCTACGACGTCACTGTTTAAGGTCAGTTGGGGGCAGGGGGAAACTTTTCGAAATTACGAAAATCTTTTCGTAAATTTTCAACATGGACGCTATTCAAATAATTTTGTATATTTCTATGATTTTTTTTCTTCTCGCATGCTTGATTTGTTGATATACATTTTTGTCTAAAACCCTTTCCCCAGATTCATCAATCGCATTCTTTCCTTGTTTATTTGTTTAGAATATACCACTTGGCCCCATGCATGTCAATAACGCGTAACATGGAGTGCATCGCTTTGTACATGCTGGGAATTCTAAGACAATATTTTTTTGTACTTCATTCTTCATAGTACAGAAAATCCTCCTGGATCAACTTGTGTTCAAGTTCCTTCTTTTGATTCAAAGAAGAAAACAGAAAAGACGATATATGGGCCCGTGTTCAAAGTATGAATTTTACATTCACAAGTCAATTTTACATTCACGTGTCAATTTTACATTCACGTGTCAATTTTACATTCACGTGTCAATTTTACATTCACGTGTCAATTTTACATTCACGTGTCAATTTTACATTCACGTGTCAATTTTACATTCACGTGTCAATTTTACATTCACGTGTCAATTTTACATTCACGTGTCAATTTTACATTCACGTGTCAATTTTACATTCACGTGTCAATTTTACATTCACGTGCCAATTTTACATTCACATGTCAATTTTACATTTACATGTCAGGTTTACACATGCAGGGGCAATGGGCCTGGAAAGTAGCAGAATCCACGCGCATGGAATCTTAATCTTTTGGAGGTGGTAGTTTTATAATCAAAGTGACGTGGTGGGTCATGTTTCACTAGAGATAACGGAATTTTGGCACCCCCCATCCCAAATGCTTATATATTATATAATATTATATAATATCTAAACTGGCATGCACCATATAGGTGGCACCGTTTAGGAAATTGCCACATGTTAGATTTGAATGTTTTTCTAATTGTGAATGATATATTTCTTATAACACAATATGATGTGTAATTCGCATATATGATGTATACGATTTCAGCCTCGATATCTTAAGCGACGTGTTGAGAGCAGCATGACTTATATTCTATTCTCTCCAAATTTTCATTCCGATTCACTTTACCTTGCAACTTACCACCTAAATTTTGTTTTGCAACTTCATTTTCCGGGATTTTCTCTCTGTGGATGGGTATCTGCTTTCGGTGAGATCGTTCTTTTGTTTTTCTTCCCTCCCATTCTGACCAGACTTTCGCTCCTTATCGTTACCTGTTCTCTCCTATAGTAGCCCCACATTTTTTTTTCTAGTTGCCTTGGATCTCTCGGCCCTTGGATTTTTTCCATCATGACAAAACGCTTCTGTTTTGACCTTGATACTCCCTCCCTGTGACCCACCTGCTACTTCCATTGACCATTCTTCAGCCCCAGTCCCCAAAATTATAATAATACAGGCCACCAATAAACCAGAAAGTTTTAAAAGAGTTTCCCCCTTTCTCATACACAAGGCGCGCCAAGGCATTGTCGGTACCCTCCCCAAGGTATCTACCCTTAGATCCGACAATTTCCTGGTGCACTGCACCAGGAATATTCAAGTCACCACCAAAACCATAGCCAATACCGGTGTTGACGTTACAGTCCCCCCACCCCCCTCTCCCCCTACCGTTTCCTGAACTCTAGCAAAGGTGTGGTCAGAACTAGAGACCTTGCCTACCTGACCGATGAAGACCTCGTAAAGGAACTTGCCAATCAATACGTTACTGAAGCCCGACGTCTTGTCCTCAAGAGAGGCGGTGCCGAAACACCTACAAATACCATATTCCTGACTTTTTCCACACCAACTTTCCCCTGCCGCATCACTGCTGGCTACCTGAGAATCCCAGTCACCTCTTATATTCCTAACCCCCTCCGTTGTCATAAGTGCCAGAGATATGGCCATGGTAAAACCTCCTGCCGTTGCCAAACGCGTTGTGGCAACTGTGGAGCCCTGGACCATGACAGCACCTCCTGCACCAGCACCCCACTCTGCACCAATTGCGACGGTACTCACCCAGCCAACCATCCCTCCTTCTTAAAAGACTACCCCACCTGGCTTCGAGAAAAGCAAATCACCAAACTAAAACCCCTTAATCTCAACATCACTTACCCGGAGGCCAGGAAGCAATTTCTCTCTTCCCTCCACACTAAACCTTACTACTCGAGCGCAGTCTCCTCTAACACCAATACCCCCCCCCCCCTTCCCCCATAACACAACTTAAACACTCACATACCCAAACCAAACTCACCTGGCTCTTCTTACCCAGTCCTAAGCCCATGACCATTGCCAACAACCCAACCACACCCATTACCCAAACCACCTCCACCACCACCACTTCTCTCCCCTCCTCTAAGTCTCCCGCCGTCCCCTACCCCAAAACCTCTTATGCCATCAAAATCAAGCCAACCTGGCTAACAAACATCAAACCAACGAACAACCAATTAACAAACATCCCACCATGACACTGAAGAGAACATGGATTGTTCGATTACCGAACATACTTCTCGTTCAGCTTTAAAAAACAACCGCTCCCAAAGAAACACGGACAGATCCAAAGAACAAATAAGCCAACTCAGACCCAACAGATCTTTCTCCAGATAACCCTCTGCCTCCTTATGGCGTGCAACACAAACAATTACAATAACACTCACAACATTATAAAATGGAACATCAGGAGCCTTAAGGCCAATTCTGAAGAAATTGACCTACTGGCCACCACCTTTAACCCGGTCATCTTCTGCCTTCAAGAAACCTTCTTGAAAACGACTGACCATTATTCCCTCAACAATTTCGCTTGCTATCACAAACATCAAGTGGACGCAGACAGGGCCTGTGGGGGCGTCTCCATTCTCGTTAGACATGATATCCCACACAGCCCTGTTCATGTGTACACTGACCTTCAGGCCATCTGTATGTCTATCTCCGTCAACAAAACCTTCACTCTTTGCAATATCTATCTCCCCCAACGCCAACGTTCAGCCAACCAGCCTTAACAACTTCATCTTTAAGCTCCCCTCCCCCTTCCTCCTTCTTGGTGACTTCAACGCCCACAACCCCTGTGGGGCTTCAATACCACCACCCCCAGAGGCAAGCTCATCGAAAACACTCTTCGACAGCACAGTCTCTCCTTGCTCAACAATAACTCCCGACCTACATTCACCCAGCCACAGGCTCCCCCACATGTATTGACCTGTCTATCTGTTCCCCCTAACCTCTTCCTTGATTTCAGCTGGAAGGTCACTACAGATCTCTGTGGTAGTGACCATTACCCTCTTATACACTCCAACCTTCAAACCCCCACTGACCACACTCCCAATTGGAACCTCGAGAAGGCCGACTGGCCTCTTTTCGAAACCTTCTGTGACTCGCACCCCCCCCCCCATTTCCTCGAGGGTGAGGATCCCATGTCAAACTTCAGTAAGATCCTTATCAACATCGCCAACTGCTCTATTCCCAAAACCTCCAAACCCCTGGCTCTCTTATGACTGCAAAATCGCCATTAAGAACAGGAAAAGGGCCCTCAGGGACTTCAGAACTAACCCGACCACCCACAACCTTAACCTCCTTCGCATCAGCCGTGCCAAGGCCAGGCGTACTATCAAGTACAGTAAAACGAGCACTTGGAAGCACTTCATCTCTTCTCTCACCACCAACACCCCCACTAAGAATATTTGGAGAATGGTTAACAGCTTCCACGGTAGGGTAGGCAAGTCTCCCATCTCTCCTTGAATGGTAACCTTCTCACCGCAAAAAAGGTTATCCTTAACCACCTCGCCGCCTCTTTCAGCAACATATCGTCCTCGACCAACTACCCCAATGCTTTCAAAACCAAAAAAGCTCGCGATGAAGCCCGGAGTATCACCTTTCCCTCCGACAACACCGAGAGCTACAACAACCCTCTCACCCTTTCTGAATTAAACCAAGCCATCCACGACTCTGGGTGCACCTCCAAGGGCACATATAACATCCCTTTCCAGTTCCTGAAACACCTCCCGAACAAGGCCACTACTACCCTACTCACCATCCTCAACCACATTTGGTCCTCACACTCCTTCCCCCATATCTGGAGGACAGCTATTGTCACCTCCGTGAACCGGGGAGGACGGTACCGACCCCTCCAGCTACCGCCTCATCGCCATCACCTGCTGTCTTTGTAAAATTATGGAAAGGATCATTAACCAGAGACTAAACTGGTTCCTTGAGATTAACAGAATCCTCTCCCCTTACCAAAGCGGCCGTCCGGAAACGTCGCAATACTTTACACCAGTTAATTACGCTTGACACCGCTATCCGGGAATCCTTTGCAAAAAAGGAACACCTCATTGGCATCATTTTTGACCTCGAGAAAGCTTTCGACACTACTTGAAAATACGGCATTATCCGCAAACTTTACACTATCGGCCTCAGAGGTCACCTCCCTATCTTTATTCAAAACGTCCTCTCACCCAGGCTGTTCCGAGTTCGTATTAGCCACACCCTTTCCAACCCCTACCCCCAATAAGAGGGCGTCCCCCAGGGCAGCATCCTCTCTTCAACCTGAGCATTAACAGACATCGCGAACAACCTTGGCACCAACATCAAACGTGCCCTCTACGTGGACGACTTCACCATTTTCTACTCCTCCCCTAGCTTTCCTCTTGTCGAAAATGCAAGACTGGTGCAACAATAACGGTTTTAAATTCTCCAAAGACAAGACAGTATGCATGCACTTCTGTCATTTCAACAACCACAACCCCAATCCGAACCTTGTGTTCAATGGCAATCGCATTCCTAAAGTTGAACACACTAAGTTTCTGGGTTTAACTCTAGACCCCAAGCTCTCCAACAAGCAACAAATCATCAATCTGAAACAGAAATGCAACAGCTTCCTCAACATTTTTCGCCTCCTCTCCAACACCACTTGGGGTACGAACCGCCATGTTCTCCTAACAATCTTCAGGCTCACCATTCGTGCCAAGCTTGACCACGGCAATATTATCTACTGTGCTGCTCACAACTCTTACCTCAACCACATCAAAATTGAAGCCCCCAGGATTTGTCTGGTGCCTACAAGACCTCCCCAATCACCAGCCTTTATGGTGAAGCCAACGAACCTCCCTTTCTGCTAAGGTATAGAAAGTTTATCTTCTCCTATGCTTTTAGAGTCCTCACAAACACCCAGAATCCTGTGTACAACCTCATTAGATACCCAAATTTCTCCACCCTCTTTGATAGGACTAAAACCATATCCCCTCCCTTCAGCTTACGCATCAAATCAGACCTTCTCCATCTCGGCATCAACTCTGCTACTCTTGGCACCTTCTCCTGGCCCACTTTTTTCCCTGCGCAACCCTGTCCCTTCTATTCACTTGGGCCTCTCCACTCATCACAAAACTCAAACCCACTTCAACCTCTTTATCATTCTCCACAACCAAATCAAAGACCAAGTCTCAAACCACAACTCCATCTATACTGATGGCTCCAAGGAAGGTGAGACAAGACAGCTGCTACTGCCGTCATCCAAGACATCACCCTCAGTAGCAGGCAAAGGCAATCCTCCTCGCCCTTAGCTTTATTGAGTACTCTCCGCTCAGCTACTTTGCCATCTTCTTCGACTCCAAGGCTATCCTTACTTCCTTACTCAATCTTAAATGGGATAACTCCACATCCCACCTCCTGTTCCGGAAACTCCTTTCGCCCACCCTCTGCAGGAAAAGTATTCTTTTCGTCTGGAGACCCAGCCATGTTGGCATCCCTGGCAATGACAGGGCTGATGCAGCCGCTAAGCTTGCCTCAACCTCTCCACTACCACATTTTTCAAAACTCTTTCTGACATCAAGCCGCTTATCCTTTCCCTTGTTTGTGATTGCTGGCTAACCTCATGGTACTTTCAAATTGATAATAAACTCCACGTCATCCAGCCCACCGTTCCGATCAAACCCACCGTCCACAACCTCTCTCGTGTGGAGAACGTTCATATTACCCGTCTTAGAATAGGTCACATCCACCTCACTCACTCCCACCTCCTTATTGGCTCCCCCAACCTCTCTGCAACAATTGCCATTGTACCCTCACAGTCCATCACGTTCTCTTTGATTGCCCCTGTACAACCTTACCAGAGCTTAAGTTTAGGTTTATTACACTTATACGGCGCATTATCTAATTTACTTATTCTAATGCGCCTAACAAAATATGCATATAAAGAAAATAAATACAAATGTGTGAATAAGATTAGCATGAAATATACAGAAAACAAATAACCAAAAAAATATAAAGAGGACTTGAAAGCACAATTGAATAAGTGAGTCTTAAGCAAGGTGTGGAATTGTTTAAAGGATTGAGCAGATTTGATTGAAAGAGGTAAGTCATTCCAAACTTTTTGGCCAAAAATGGATGTGTGTTTTGTGTTTCATGCATGAGACCTTTATCGAGCTCTTATCCGAGAGGGTAACAGTACCTGCCCAAACTCGCACTTCTTCTTTACCCACCTTCGTCTGAAAAAATGTATTTTCCTATCCAAAAATGAACAGCGAAAAGTAAGACGCAGCATGTAGTAGTAATAACAAACAAGGTTTATGTCTTTGATTTGGCAAATGGCAATGGACGGTCGCAACCCCGCCTGAGAAAGGAGGAGGGTTGGTCAGTTGGTCGTAGGGCCTCCACCTATTATGAATCTAAACCTACAAAACTGTCATCAACAAATTAATATAAAAAAACTTCCAAGGAAAAGGAAGAAAATGTATGACGCTGCGTGATGAAAATTGTGAAAAACATATGGAAGCCACGAAGCTGAAGACCTGGAACGCTGTTTTCATGGGAACGCTGGAATATGAACCATGTACGAGGTAGGTAAGACTTTAAGGAAATGCGTAAATACAACCGTGCTCAACTTGGAATAAGTGAAACAAGATGGAGTCAGTGCAACAAAGACTGCTTACTGGGGTGATGTTGGTGTACCCGGGACCTCGGAATATGAGGCGGACAACGCAGTTACTCTAAAGGGAGTAGGGTTGATGTTGCCCAGTTCAGCACAGAAGGTTTCATTTGAATGGGAAGCTCAAGGACTCGGTATCACCACTGTAACATTCATAACCAAGAATAGAAGATACAGATTACTGCGATTCAGTGTTATACTTTTTCAAAGGACGGTGATCAATAATTCACGATATTTTCCACAAGATAGGTATCCAGAGTCACCCATCACAACACCGTGATGGGAGACTTTGTTGCCAAAAAGTGATGGGTAGGCATGAGTTTGGGGATATGAAAAGAATCCGCCCAGGGAACTCATGGCGACGTGACTTATTAGCGGAAACACAGAAGTTAAGACCATACTTGAAATCTGATTGAGTGTATTGACAACAAGGACAGGGGACAATGGGGAGCTTTTATTCACCTTGTTTAAGATTGATGGTCATGGAATTAGGTCAATACAAATAATGTTGAGATTGAGGAATATTTTTTAAACTATAATATAACAAAAATTCATCTTCACAGTCTGAATGTGAATCTTTCTTTGAACAATTTTTGCGCCCGAAGTCTCTCGCCCTAGTCCCTCATCGTGCTCGTCGTGGACACAACGACAACCAATCCACCAAAGCACTCAAATGGCTGAATAAAATTGAATACTAAAACAGTCGGCAATTTTGCCATTCCCGCCACATGAGAGAAAAAAACAAAGTAGACGAGTCGGGCGAAAACAATCGTCGGATCTTGTTGTTATCTTTGTCATGGGTACTTTCGCACTGTCCAGAAAAAGATAAAACATCCAGGGTATGAAAAATACCGCGGGATACTCTTAATACTTTCAGTTTAACGCACAAAGAGAATGATTGAATGTTAAGGAAACAACGATCGGTTGTCTAGAGGTACAGCAGAGATATCTCTAGCTAAAAGATTATTTCTTCGATGGTCGCACCGAAACTTTAAAGATACATTAAGCGCCGAAAATGGAGAACAAGTCCAATACAATAATGCAAACACCCCATCGGTCATCCAGAAAACATACAGGCTTAGAACACCACAGATGTGAGAGCATATGAAAGACTAATCAAACAAACTGTTCTTCGACTCAGGTACTTCCGTTCCGATGTCAAGGAAAGCTGTTCTGTTAGGATCTCTTCGGTGGCTAGTGCCAAAGAACAAAATAAGTATACCTAAAAACTCTAAACGGGACTGGGTGACATGCGAAATCATCAAAGTCATGGATATAAACTATACGATACTTCACTTCGCCGACGCGAGGTACATCAACAGAAACCTTTTGAGGAAAACGAATCTCTCATAGGCAGATAGGCCCACGACTGAACCACGATAACATAATTGATGTGGATTTCATTTGGAAGCAGTTAGGTATAAAGCAGTACTCCCACCACAACAGAATGTGCGCAGTCTAATAACATATACACGTTAAACAATCATTTGGTAAACAGCGACGATCAATTTATCGCAAGTCTTACTCGAACATTTATTACGTTTTCAACAACCCCGCCCACGCAAATGCTTACGCACGCTTCAAACTCCAAAGTTTGCAACGAGCAATGAAATCAGTGAGTTTGTCTTCTATTTTAGTACATTTCGTGAATTGTGTCCGTCGTTGATGTAATTCTGTGAGCTGTCGGCACTTACAGGTGAATCGCGCTATGGAAAACAAAGTTACCAGTGTGTACTAAAATTGTATCTTTCTTCCTTTTCACCTTCTTTATCTTTGATTGAATTAATCATGACTTTGGTTTAAACATGGCTTGTTGAAGTTGAAAGGAAAGAACAAATTATGCGACTCCTTTTATCACGTTGACGAGATTCAGCGAATTACTTTGTCAGTTTGTAGCTAAAAAGAAGAACTCATTATCGGTCGTCTTGATTTTGATTTGCACGCCTTTGTGTCCTTCTTCAATGTGTTTATTTTGTTTCTTTACATTTTCGTTATGTCCACATGTTTCTTGACTTCTTTCAATACAAGGTCGGACACGTACCTTGTTCATGCTGATTTCCAAATAGGTCAAGAGTCTGAGGAGATCACCCAAAGTGTTGCAGAATCGTAAAAAATCCATTGTTCAAATTCAATAGCCTCATTGCATTCAAAGAGACATTCAATGCAAAGTTCTACCAAGCTTACATAGACTACCTTATGCATCGTCCGACCCTCGGTGGTCTGGTGCCACTTCACTTTAAGGCCGACATTTCCCCCCTTCTTCCTTCCGAGGTCCACCACAACACCAGGTGGCAGGTTGGCTAGCCTTGTGAAGGAGGCCCTTAAACATGACCCAGTCAGTTCCGCATGCGCCACAGGCATATTGTAGAGACAATGGAGGTAGTTTTGACTATTCTTTGATTTCCTCGTTACTAAGGAAGTCACTCAATTTGATGCACAAGATTTCGATTCCTAATGCATCTTGAGTTGAGCTGTCAAGCTTCTTTGCCTGGCTTTATTCTTAACACAAACTTCAGTTTGAAGTGTGCGGTGTTCCCTAAAGTTTTTGCATAGACTGATGGAAGACACGTGCGAGGGTGGTGTCATAACGATCTTGGCACCTGATTGATCTCTTGTTGTATGATCCTCCCGTACTACTTGATCTACCATTCAGAATTAATGACACAATTAGGACACAATCCTAAACGACTAAATTTTCTACTAATTTGGAAACCTAGAGAGCCAGTTAGTGAGGCCGTGAGGTAGAGTTTGTTATGGTGTGACCTCTATTGTATTGGTAAAGTTAGCCTCAGGTTAGCGGCATATCGTGAGTAGATTTAACTATCCATGGACTACATCAATTTATGCAAAACAAATGCTTTTGCCTGAAAGTCACATGGTAAAACATTGTCAAGCGATTAATTTATGTAATCATATAAAATCATGTTCTAATTAACTTGATGAATTGGTTTTTAAAGAGCTTTTGAAGTTTTTGTAATCCTTTTTAGAAGTTTGAAGGTGATCTTAAAAGGAATGAGGAGGCAATTAGTGTAATGAAATAGAGATCGTGATGATATGACATATTGTATTGGTTGATGCTAATGGGTGAAAAATCAAAAGCAGGAAGATGCAGTTTATTGGTCACATGATAAGAGAAATACCTCGATGAGTATACCGTCGGGAGCGGCAGAGTACCTATTAGCTAGGCTATGCATGGACAAAGTTTGAAGATTAAGCAAAAACTTGTCCCGTGGACAAAAGCATTCAAACATTGTCAAGTGCTGAGTTATTGTAATCTTATGGAATCTCATCATTGATAAAAAATATTGGCATTTTAAAGACATTGTGAAGTTTTAGAGTGATTTTACCCGGAATTTTAAATTGAGACTTGTTCAACAGTAAATTCCGCCTAAATACTGTCAATAGATTTTGTTTTGAAATTTGATTGTCTTCCCTCTCACCCACACGTGACGTGCTTGATGTAATTGATGTGTAACAGTCTTTCAAAAAAGTGCCATCAAGTCCAACTTACAGCTCCCACATGTCCCAGATTGTTTAATTTTGTGGAATCTGATAATTGATTACTTGACTTTTTAAAGAAATTTTCAAGGTTAAAGGGTATTTTGAAGCTTACAGAAGTTTGAAGATGATTTTAAAAGGAATCTTAGATGGGCCCTTGCTCAACAGAAATTTCGCACAAAATAATACGCACCTTTACTTTGATTTGAAACTTTATTGTCCCCCACCCTACCCCTCCACACACACTTACACTTGTTGATGAACGCATACCTAAAGAATTTTAAAACATGCTCGTTGATCATTTGACCAGCATGTAGATACGTGATAAAAATTGGCTGGGGCACTTTCTCGATCTTGATTGCTTTTCCATTTCTGACGATGTAAAGTTGCTCACCAGAAGCAACCGCAACTTCTCTCATCCACCTGCAAATATGTGGTCGACAGGTCATTGTGGTTTTGATGATATCCCACTTTGCGGGAGTGGTAAATTTTGGAACATTATCTAGGGCGTCAAGGCGTGGAATGACCCTTGCGGAGTATTTTTGAGCCTGGAAGAACGAGGTAGCAAACATCCCGCATGGATCCTGAAGAGAAGATTATTCGAATATCAAGAAATCAAGTTATAATGCTATTTTGAAATAAATGTGTGACGTAGGAACATCTATATTTCGTTCTATAACCATATATATATAACCAGTTGAGTATTCAGTGAGGGTCAGGGGCAACTTACCCTGGAGAAATTCCGTAAAATGTAAGTAGTGGGGATACACCAGTATATAATATGGTATACATATTCGGGATAAAAGCAGTACAAAATGAGTGTGGTTAAATATTACCCAACTTTGGTGATGACGCGTCACCCCCGCCATTCGGTGATGACTTTGCCCCCGAAAGCGAATTTTCGTCAGAATATTTTGAAACTAAATAACTGCTTAGTTCTGTTTAAAACGATACAATAAGTGTTATGTGACATGATCGGGGATATGGGTTAATTTAATACTTCCATGGCTAGACTATGCAGATGCATCCGACCCATGCTAGCCTAGAACTATCAACGGAGAATGTTGAACTCCCATTGACCGCTATGTTATCAAATGAAGCCAACATGTATTTCTGAAAGTCACCAAAATCTAGGTAAAATCAAAAGAACCCTATGTCCTTCTAACAAGAAAAGTTACAAATTGGACGGATTTTATAACTTTAAGCCAAGAATATGGGCCACCCTTGCTGCGTGTGGTAGATGCAAATTTGTTTATTTTAAAAGGCTGTTTGAAATGTTTAAGTCTGTACGTTGCCTTAACAACCTGACTTAACACCAGACTAATTTTATGGTGAAAATTTTCAGCTTCTTCAGTTAAAAAACCATAATTGTACGGAATTTTCTGAGTTGGGCTGTAGATTTGTCCCTAGCGTGTGTGCGTCATTTAGAATATTGTTGATACAGAAAAATTACCTTTGATACAAATGTAGCAATTTTTGTCGTATTCTATACCTCCAACTGAAACCTGGGTTGAGATGACTTCTGCTATCAGGTGGAAACAACCATTGGCCTACATTAAAAGAAAGAAACTATTAGTAAATGCTATCGTTTTTAACTAGCTAATATGATTTTTAGGAAGGGGAAAAATGGGGTGCTTCCTTCCCCTCTCCGCTGTGACGCCATCATCACAGTTCGTGTGAATTACGTAAAAGCTTTGATCTTATAAAACTTGATAAACAGGAGATTTGCTATCACCCTGAAACAAGTATAACTTAGCAAAGATATTTGTAATGAGACCACGGTGTGGAATGGTTCTTTAATGTGCGATACCTTAATTCCATCGTGCATTATTGCATGATGAACCAATTATGTACAAAAAAACGTTTTTAATCAAAATTCTACTATCAAAATTGTGGCGCACATGCAGCAAATTCTGACGAAAAGATGTAATATTATTTGTTATACCCTCAATCAAATTATAAGGGAAATACACTTTCCCATCATTTGCACCATTCTGTTCTTTACACTGTCCTCTTTCACATAAGATTCATGTTTGAACACGGTGAAGTGCACATACTTTTAATCAAAGTTTTTAAACATCTGCAAAAATATAGGCGTGATTCAGTGATTTAATAGTGACACACTAAGAAATTAAGTCAACAAATTTCGACTTTCGATATCTTGACTTTTCAGAACCCTGAAAAAAGATTTCGACTTTTTTTAGCAAAGCCATTTTTGGACATGATTTCTTTGTGGGTGGATCTGTAGGTGGATGGGTTGGGGGTGGGGGGTATCTCCCATGTAAATCATCGTAGTATAAAGCTAAAGCACGACTCATTCATTTCATCTTGAATTTAGCGTACTCCGCCTTGCTCAGATAGATGATGACTGCCAGATTGTACAATTTGGTTGGGCCAACGTTGGTAAAAGGTGGCAGTTTACGTTGGAACTTCGTTTTTTAAATGTGATTTATTGGTTGGGTGCTCGTAGAGATGCGATAGGCCCAACGATGGCTTAGCCAACCGTTTAACAGCCGTTGGTTACATGTCTTCCAGCGTGTTACCAATGTTAGCATACCGATCCAACATGATGCCAATAATTGCCAACCTTCGGCCAACGTTGGACCAATGTAGTGTGCTATCTTAGAATATTTCAAATTCATCTTCACGGTGCAGTTTCTTACTTTGTTAAAGACGTAGCGTTGCGGTCATTTCTGAAATGGACACAACAAGGTGCATATCTGTTGCTCCTTTCTGTGGCTGTTCCAACGTCAACCTTTTAATAATAAATTAGATCAAATATACAGTAAATTGAATCAATCGAAAACGTCTTAACCATTCCACTCTGCCACCGCTGCTGGTAAGATTTTCGGGACCAGAATAAGGGGGACCAAGGGGCCCAAAACTTAGTTTCTTTTCAAATTCGCATTGGAAAATGTAGCACCATTTAAAAAGCTGAGGTCTCCGCTTCTTCATGCATTAATCCCCAGATCTTCTACCTTAAGTTTTTACGCACTCAGTGACAGCGCCAGAATTTTGATACCGGAGGAAGGAAACAGGCTTGTCAAATGGCGGGAGAAAAGATAGGTCGGGAAAGGGGAGTTTTTATTTTTGACTCTACAAGGGCTTTCCTTTTGGAACCTTTTTCATCGTAATCTATAACAAAAAGAAAAATACAATGGTATAATAATGAAAGATAAAGCGTTTTAATTTTACATTAGCAGATTAGTGAGTTTTCGAATATCAAAATACAAAACTTGAATTTCAGCACGAAAAGACTGTATGCTATGCCGTACATAACATACTGGGGATAATTCCCCCTCCAATCATTTTGCCATCCCCCCCCCCTCCCTTCCCTTCCCCCAGTGGTGAGGTTTTGACCCTAGGAAATATCCCTATGAAATAAATATATTCAGATAGGAAATGATAAATTCATATCGTCAACTCAACAATAGTCAACGTTGAGTAACAGACTCGGGAAATTTCCGGCGGAAAATTACCTTCATTTTCGAGAAATCTCCTTCATTGTAGGAAAATTTTCTTCAATATTCCTTCCATTTTCGTGAAATTTGCTTCAATTTTCGGGAAATTTCCTTCATTTTTTGGAAATTATTTTCAATTTTTTGAAAGTTTTTTTAAATTTATTTAAAAGTTTTCTTCCATTTTCAGGAAATTTCCTTCCTTTTTCGGAAATTTGCTTCAATTTCATGAAATTTTCTTTAAATTTCCGCAAAGCTTTCTTAAATTTGTTGGGATGTTTTTCTTCTTCTTTTTTTATGAGATTTTCATCAATTTTTTTGGTGAAAATTTCCTACCTCCCCCTTTACAAATAGATTTTGGACACAAGAAACCTGTATAATATCTAGGTTTGTCAGTTTGTTGAGGCGAAAATCACCCCTCCCATATGTCAAATATCTTCTACCTAGCTGACTTTACAAACGTGTGGAGGATGAAATATCCCTTCTGCATGTTTTATCCTCCCCCGCCCACTCCAAATTTCTTTAAAAAGGATATGTGTCCAAAAATGGCTATTGGGGATTATCTCCAACCAAAATTGGGTAGCCTCCCCCCCTCCGCCCCCTCCCTTCCCCAAGAAAAAATCGTTTAAGCCATAAATATAATTAAGTGCAATGTCAAATGTTGGCATTTTTAGTTCGTATCGACTGAATTATCGTTAATTTTGAACCTACTGTAAACTGTTCTAGTTTGCACCAACTAAAGAAGTTTGGTAAACTTCTTCATAAGATTGGTGTTTAGAAGGCTTTACCCCCCCACCCCCCCCTTCTCCTCCCAGTCAGATAACATATTTGACTGTAGTATACGCTATAGTAGTGAGATAACATCTCACTCACTTGCAAGGCTATACTTGCATACTGAGTGAGACAACGCATAATACACTCGTAACGTTGAAAACCACTCAGACCACAACAAATAACATAATAATGAAATAAAAACCCTTCTCAAAACTGACAAAAGTACTTACGAGCTAGTGTGATTTTGATTTCATAATCATCTTGAAAATTTAAAGTATCTTTTAAACTAAGTTTTAAATGAAATGATAAACATTGTGTACGTAAAAAACATCTAAATTGCGGAAGAAATGACATTCCGATTACTTCGCAAATCCCTCACTTTAGGAAACGAGTACACAATTAGTGTGCGTATCACCCGAGTGCACTGGCACTCCTATTATGAAAATGTTCGTCAGGAAATACGCGCAGTATTCGTTTTAATGCTATACGCACGTTGACTTCACCGTCACTCTATTGTTAGACAACTTTTCAACTAATTAGGTACATCCATACAAGGCGTTGTTTGAAACCAAGTCAGTAGTGAAGGCTCTTATACAAAACGCAACTTTTCAGTTTTCTTTATCAAACTCACGCACAAAATGTAAGTGAACGTCAGTATCATTGCATATATCTATTTATTTTGTATTACGTAAAAGTGATCCATGACGATAAAAGGCATTGTCAAAAGTTGACCTGCGATTATCGCGGAAAGGCCTAATTTTTCTAGCGCGTAATCGAAATTCATCTACGCTCCTACGCCAATGCAGCAGTTTCAACGTTATGACAGAGAGCGTGACGTCATTCGCTCTATACTACGTATAGGCCGAGAGACGACTCCTATACCTAAAGTGTTGCGAAATCAGTGATACTTTTTTTAAGTCACCCACCCATGTTGGTTCCAAGTTAGAGCAGTAGAGAGTATCACTACAGCTTTAGCTGAAATCAGCAAGCTTTGTGAAGTGATGCTGATGTAGAATAGATATATCACACTATTTCACAATAGAGTTTTTAAGAAAGAACAAAAATCAATAAAATTTGAGGTTTTTCCTATGCAACCAAACAACTACAGATCCCCATGGTTGTAAAGTGTGGCCTATAGTCAACTTGGCTCAGCTTAATGAAAGACTTGTTGAAGTGTGATTTCTCATGTCTGTTTACTGCAAATAAAAGGCTGGTCTGCTGGTTTTGATATTGAATTTTCAGTCTTGGGGTTTGTGTCTTATTTTTCGGTTAGGCAGGCAAATTTTTATATATAAAAAGGGAACACTAAAATTACCATTTCACCTCATAACCTAATAACAGTACATTCCACTGCCCAGAAAAATTATTATACATGTGCCTGGAGTCAGAAAACGTTTGCGCAGGGTATTGTGTACTACAAAATGATATCCAGGTATTCAGCTCACTAATATCTGGTACAAAATTAATTTACATTGCAAAAAATGTCTTACTCTGTAGTACAGTCAATGATTTTTAAGAATCATACAACATACAAGTTGGAATACTATTGCACTGCAGTATATAATTTGTTCATTGGATACCAAAGCAAAAACCAATGAGAGCAAGACTAAAGATGGCCTATCAATGAGAAGAGAAATTCCATGCAGCAAAATTTTCAAATGGAGCTTTTTTATCTTCCCAACTTGAAGCTTGAGAAACTTTTGCAAACAAATTGAAAGCAACTTTAATAAGTAATACACATAGAATAAAAAAAAGGACCCATAGATTGGAAGTAATTAGGCTGGAATACAACATATAGGCCTATTCCAAAGAGTTTTATAATTATTTTTGAGGTTAAAATTTATGAATTTAGGGTCTGTAATTGTTGGTAAATGATGTTGACTAGCAAAATGTGAATGAAATTAAAAACTTACAGTTTATTCAAATAGAAATAAAAGTAATAAGTGAGCAATTTGATGTACTGTTTCTCTACCTATCTGAACAAGTTGGCATTTAACTTAATTTTACTTTGTTTTATACACACCTATCTGCCAGTTTGTCAGCCTGTTTAGACTTTGTTTGATTGGTGTTTTGTTGATATGCCCATGCCAAGTATAAAACTAATTAGACCTAGGCCTATGTTGGTCTTATGCCCACCCGACCCTAGCTAACAATTGTAATGCTGCGTTTCAAGCATGGCCTTTCATCATGACAGATATTTACTAATATTTTCTTTTGTCTTTAACTTGCTGACGTTTTCTTTCTTTGTTAATGACTGCTGACGTTTATTGATACACATAGGTCCTACTGTACAATGTATTCTAATCCAGTAAATGTTCTTAGTGGACACATAACAAATGTCCCATAGTAAATGCACGTAAACAGTGAGTATGTTACTAATAACTAACCCCACCTAATCTACTATAACATGTATAAATAATCTGGAAACCATCTTTCTTGAGTCTGTGGAAAAATGTAGATGATCCCTCAATAAAACAGCAAAAGTAAACAACAAATTGCAAAGAACTAAAAAGTAATATTATGGGTATGTTGTTACAAATTCTAATTAACACATTGAAGAGGTACTTGAAGGCTTGAAGCTTTCTCAAGTCAATACAGTCCCAAGTTATGTACGTATATAGGCCCTAACGTTATGCTACCAAATTGCAAATGGTTTCACACAATGTAACTTTAGGCCTAAGTTACACCATGGAGGTGTAAAGTGGAGGTACCACTTTAAAGTGGTACCTCCATGGTTACACTAACGTTACTGTAGCCTGGCTAGGCAACACAATGACCTATGATTACCCCGGCGACGCTTTTTGAAAGCAATCAATCGCTACATACATGTCTGAATAAAATAAGATTTGATAAGCAACTTCTTGTTCCTAAATATAACTGAAATTATTTCCCATCTTTGTCAGAGTTTACGTCGGTCAGTTAAGGTTAACCTAACGGCGTACGTTCGGCGTTAGTTAGCTTCAGACCGTTCAACAACAACTGGCACAATTAAGATAGCACATTGTTTCAGGTTTACTGAAATTGTTCAAGACATCTACTAGTTTTGATCATTTATTCCTTATCAGAAAAGTGTTCGCGTATTTTTCTTAAAATATACTTATCAGTTAGGTCTAAGTTAGTAAGTGCGATACATGCCTGTCTACAATCTAATGCTGCGCTAAAGTGTTGTCGTCCTGCATGTACTGTAAAAAGAAATCATTGTTTTTGTGTTCTTGTTAGAAATAAAATGAACGTTATTCTTGGTTAGAAAGACAAGTTTTGATTAAAACTAATTATAAGTATAATTAATTTTGCGGAGTAAAGAATTTCAATTTTTATTTTTTTAGGTTAAATTCGCAGTTTGCCTATTTTTTATTGCCACCAATTATCAATGTACCGACATATCTGCTGTCCTCTCAAGAAACCAACATGGGTGGAGGACAAACCAAAAAGTATCACACTGTAGGTATAGGAGTTTCGTCTCTCGGCCTTCGGCCTATACGTAGTATAGTGCGAATGTCGTCACACTCTCTGGTTATAGGGTATATGGAGTTTTCTGACTGTATAGCAGACGTTATGATTTAGTGGCAATAGCGTATACTAGTTATGGAATCATTTACCTTCGTTTGGCCGTAATTTCTTTCACTTTAATCCGTTTCTGTATGCTGACATTGTGTGATTGCTGTTGTTTACTGATCTGCGACCTCACGAAGGTATGGATTTTCTGTCCTATGCACGCCATTGGAGATGAAAGACAAACTTTTTTTGGCAGAACGTCTTAACTTGTACAACTTTCCTGAGAATATTCTTCACTAAAATATTAAAAATCTTTTATCACTAGGTTCACAACAAATTTATTGTTTATCCACAAAATAATTGCGCACTAAAACAACTTCAAAGACTACGTATAAAGCAAGAAAGGTACATAATATAGTAAGATTGGAACGAATTGCGCCCCATCGACCATGGGCCTAAGTTTGGTAGTCTAACGTTCAACACACGTTTCTACTTTATGTATGGAAAGTGTAATAACCCACGCCAGCAGTATGTCAAAAAGGGTATTGTGGGATATGACTAATAGCTAAGCGTATACTACAGTCAGATGTTATCCGACTAACGCTACAACCACTACATGGCTGCTATACACAGTATGCAAGTATTGCCATGCAAGTAGTGCCAAGTACAGAGTGAGGTGTTTATCTCATTATCCCCCCACCCCCAACAAAAAGCCTAACGTTAAAAGCTAGACGACCCCCTGAAGATAGGCCTAAGTCTCATGACAGACAGTGGAGCTTGAAGGAGTTTCCCTCTTTGACCATACTAAGGCCACCTTCTTGGTGAAGCTCACAAAACTTTCGAGGGTTTATCCCCTGGAACCCCAAAATACAAATTTACATTATATGATGAGAAGAAATGACAAAATTTTAGCTGGTGATATTACTTAACATTTATTTTTGAAAAGAACATAGGCCTACCTTTATAAGCTCGTTAGCAACTGGAAGGGCATCGACGTCGGTCCCTTCGTTCTTGCCTCCAAGCAGATAGAAAGGAAGAATTTTTTTACAGTGGCATTGTCGGCTGGTCGTTTAACAAGTGGTTCATTTTCTGACAGCAGGTCACTTGAAAGCCATGACACTGGCGGCGGCGGCACTTAGACCAAAACGAAGTTGTTCGTTGAGAAACTGTAAAATGAGAATAATCAAAAACAATTTCCAAATATATCTACTTTATTACCTTTTCAGAAAGCCGAACGATTATATGATAGTTAGCACTGATAGTACTTACCCCATTTTCCTTTGTAAAACTGTTAGTTCGTGTAAAATAGTAGTATAGTCCTTATTTTACGGGTTGTTTGCTAATGTTGACTTAACTGTAACGAAGTGCACTCAGCGGATAAAATGAAACATCAGAGAAAGGAATGTTTGATTCCGGTCGTAAGTTTATTAAAGCCTTCAATATGACAACATGCTTTATACTCCAATGATTCGTACAGGTAAACGACAGTTCTTTGAACGGAAAATACAACAGATGATACGTAATAAATCAGAGTAACCACAACATAGGACTTAACAGGACAACCGCACGGACGAGACTAACTCGACTTAAGTGGATACGGATACGATGGATAGAGCATACGCCCTTCCAAGTAAACAACTATTCTGATTGGATAAACCTGAACGCCCGATTAGATCTAACCAACTGATTGGAGGAAAGTACCATATCATATAAATCAAACTCCTGGTGACACTTAAAGGTGATTGGATGTCAAAGGTCCCATGATTAACTAAGCTTACCCATTGGACAAAAGTATAGAAGTATGTAAATGTATGCAGATGAAGCCTAACATCTGATGTGCATGCGACAGACATGTGATTATCATGCAAACTTAGATCAAATATCCAAAGGGCTGGCGTCATCAATTCTTAGACGTACATTCGTAACATAAATAATTAAATAATCTTCCAGAATTATGATTTGATAATTCTGGAACCACGACCATGAAACCAATTTATAAAACTTAAATATAACTTCAAGTCATAAACAATCATAACAATGTAACTCAGCTTAATAAATAAATCCCATAAGGGATAAAACATTGAACACCTTAAGGTATATTATTTATACACTAAACACTTCAAAATATATGATTTATAAAGATTAATTCGGAACACAACAAAATCAAGACTCTTACATAAGATTATACCCATACAAGAAATGTCCTCATTTCTTAATAAAACCAAACTTTTAGGTAAATATAAAACACTTCTCCCTTAAAGATTTTTTTTTTTTAAAGAGACGACAATGCTGACATAAATGGATCATCTTTTTCACCCAGGTGAGACTCAATGAACGTGGGAAAAGAAGAGAACTCCAAGATGTCAACTCAGAAGAAATAACACGTACACACAATGGTGACTGGAGGATGCATGTGTAACAAGTTATGGGGAAAACAAGAAAAAACTACTCTCTAAACCTTTCTAAACAATCTAGAATACCTTTCCGTACATAAAATATGAGTTGCGCTATCCAAAATCTGATCAACATTTCCCTTAACTTTCCCTTTCAGAAACCTACATGAGTAAGCACAAATCAAATGTATTTAAATAAATTAGTTCAATAGAATGAAAACAAAGCTCGCACGGTACCGAAAATTCTACAGGTTTTCTGCATGTCAAGCACCCTACAAAATACCTTCGGGCATACTGGTTCGGATATGGTACAGTTCCACGGCAATTGTAGCACACAAGCATGGATTAGTATGCGTTGCACTGCCCCTGGCGAAGGAGGGCAAGCAATACTAATATAAGGAAATAATTGTAGGATTCGTATAGATCCGAATTCATTCAACGTGTCTGCGCACGATACAATATAACATCAGGATGATTAACAAATTATACACTCTGGGACCCGACGAAAAAGGTGAAGGGCTGCAGAAGAAAAAAAATTGAATGATTGAAAATCTAACTTGACTCTTTCACGTTCCATTACGCTCGAGAAACAACCGATAAAACTACTCACATCTCAGTGGGAGATCTGACCTTGCTATACCGCCGGTATCCCATGTTGATTAAACATTTACAGCTGACCCGGAAGTGTTTTGCACTCCGAAGTCGTTTTAAAATTATCAGTCAGTTTTGGTACTGAATATTCCTTTTGTGACGTCAAATTAAAATTAGACCTGGAAAAGTAGAAGTGTTGAATATGTAGTGCGTGTAGAGATATGGATATTCAGCACATTTTTGCGATCAAACAGGTGCATTTAACTGCAATCCCATTTCCATCGGATGCTTTAGAGGCGAGTCTGCACTTTTGGTTTTGTGAATTTCTCATAGACAGCCAGATATGGACTTGCATATAGTACCATGTAACGGCCGAAAGTTTAAATTATCGTTCAATCTTACTTTCCTACTTGTTGAGTGTAATGTTTCTTGTAAATTTAATATTTTTGTGGAACTTCCGGTTTGGGGCTCCTTATCGCAGCCTAACGTGTTGTAGTACCTACATCATTTTTATCGTACCCATTAATACAGGAGCTTAGGGTCGAGAATGCAATACTAACCATCATGCAATTTTAAACCAGTTAATATTTATATAGAGCCTAGTCTAACATTCGGGTTTAGTTTTTCTTCTTCTTCTGTTTTGTTATTCTTTACAAATCACTCAGTTCTGTAGTCAGTGTTTGTTCCCTAACGAGTAGCACTAGTAGTACGCTTATCATTTAGCCAGGTTGTAATGACATTAGGCCTACAAGTGCATGCTAACTCTTCTTAAGACAGATTTTACATTGGCAATTTGCCATTGGGCATATCATTACTATCAGTACTAATAAATTGTCTATAGCAGCTGTTTATCTCTTGTCCTGTACATGCAGCAAGGGGTATGCCTCAGTTTTACAATGTCTTTTTAAATTTACATTAGAAAAAACAAATTATCTGTTTTTAGACCTAGGCCTAATAGTAGTACGTCCCGTAGTACCGTCGAGCCGATGTCAGCCGTGTTAGTATGACTGCCGTTAGTGGTGGCTGGCCGTATGGCAATCCCAACCCGTACTGAGGGATGTGTATAATAACTACGCAAGACCTAGTACTCCCTGTAGTACCGTCGGACTGATGCCAGCCTGTTAGTATGGCTGCGCTGCCGTTAGTGATGGCTGGCCATCCCTGGGTGCTACAAAATCCTATACCCTCCTGTACTATTTTAAGCGAGGTGTTAAAAGTATAGGAAAATCTCAGTTTTAAGATCTTAATGAAAACAAAACCATTCTATCTTCTTTTTCGCCCACAATGATTAGAATCAATGTTTGAAGCCCATTCACGTCTTCAAAAACTGTTTTTAAGGTGATTTTAGTTATTTTTATTGAATTATTTTGGATTACCTTTCTTTCCGTAAAATTGCTGACTCTTCAAAGTACAGTCATTTCAAAACACTGTAATTATTTGAGGGAAAAAATTAAGATAATACTTATATAAGTACAATTATATAATCTAAACATTTCTTGATGTTTTATATGTTTTCGAGTTGTTTTTAGCAAAACAATAAAATTATATGAACAAAGATTTAAATGTTGTCAAAAATCAACTTGCAGTTTATGGAACATTCTAAAAAAATTTGGTTGAATAATTAATTTAAAATGACGACCAAAATATGAATCTTTTATCCCGTTGTGGTGCTAAATATTTAGGGAAAGTTTTTATTGAAAAAGTGTATTATTAATCTAAGTAATATATTTTTCAATCATCAATTTTATACGTGTGAATTTAAAAAAAACAGGAATTGTACCTAATCTATAACAACCCTCGTCAGTCGGGGAGAATCCTGGACTTTTGGTGTAGTAAGAAAATACACCAAAACTTGTGAGCTTCGTAGTATTCATTCAGATCCATGAACGCCGCCATTTTAACTTGTGATAACGTTATATGAATAGGATTTTTACTAAGAAAACGGTAGTAATTGTGTAATGTAACGTATATGCACATGGTATCAGCGATGACTGAGCCATCATGAAATCCTGTGTCGAGAGGGTTGTTCAAAAGGTCAACGGAAGTCTTGTTATTATATCGCGATGTCCACAATGAAATTGAAAAGTCTGCGGTTAAATCTAATGAATATTTATTTAATATCGGTTTTTTCGTTTTAAAAATACCCCCTGCGTTCTCATTAAAAATCCCCATTGACTTAACGTTATCACTACAATTAAAATGGCGGCCTCCATGGATCTTAATGAATACGAAGCTTCAAATTTTGGTGTATTTATTATTACACCAAAGGTCCAGTGTTCTCCCCTGTCGTACGGCAATCCCAATGTCAACCTGCACTGAGGGATGTGTATAATAACTAGTAAGACCTAGAAGCTTTTACTCTCAGATGATTCCCAAGTTACCTCGGATGAATCTTATTTCAGTTCCAATGAATCAGATTATGGTCCCAATGTTTTGAGAGATATCAGTGTGGCTGACAATGGTGATTGCGAGGAACAAAATTACTTTGAAGAGGGAGTTGGAGTTGGGATGATTATTAATTCTGGTGATCTTTATTTTGGAAGGCTTATTTTGTACATGCAATTCATGGTTTACATTTTAAAATTTTATTTAAATGTTACTGTATGGGGTAACACTTTTATAAAACTAGATTAATGGAAACCATGAATTTTGGTATTGAAATTGTATTAAAATGTTAATGTGTATATATGATGGGCAATGCAAAATGGAGCCAATCAGAAATTATTTTCTCTATGAAG
This sequence comes from Chiridota heheva, assembly GCA_020152595.1. Taxonomy (NCBI): domain Eukaryota; kingdom Metazoa; phylum Echinodermata; class Holothuroidea; order Apodida; family Chiridotidae; genus Chiridota; species Chiridota heheva. Next base: position 50,653 of record JAIGNY010000288.1, on the reverse strand, counting down.
TAGAAAGCACAGATTAAAAGTACTAACCTGCCTTTTATCGACTTTCAGTTGCCTTTGTTTGAGACATTGTATTGTGAGGCTTACTAAGTGTTTTTAATTTTGCCATGAAGCTGCTATTTACAAGTGCTAAAGCTTTTACTTCCTTTTTTTATTTTAAAAGCTTTACCATACCAGTAACTGTGTAATTCTAGAGACATATAACATTTACCTTTTTGGATCCCTATCTTTTTACTTTCATATATCATGTACCAAAGATCAGTATGTTTTTCATTTGCCATATCTGATGCCAGTACAAATTGCCTTAATGTAGTGTATTCATTTTCTTTGTTTAAAGAATGCGTGTGTGTGATACAAATTGAGAAAGAATAGTTTTTTTTAAGAACATTCATTATATTAATCTATTATTTTCACAGGTACCAAAGTCTTTTCTTGCTGTTTTCTTTATATATAGAACAAGTTAACCATTCCAGCAAGCAGTAACTTACGTGCCAATGATGACTTGTATTCTTTCCACTTAATCCCTTGAGCACTTTCAAGTTTGGCTCAAATATATAGTATATAATAGTTTATGTACAGTATGATTTTTTTCTCATGATTACTCGAACATTTTTTTTATTTTCACAGGTACATATGCATCAGTACAGTGATGGATGAATGCTAAATGTGTTTTTTTTCATATTTTTAACCAAAAAACTATTACGAACTCTTTTTAGCAGCCATTGGCAAGTATGTCAAAAGTGAAAATGTCATGGACGCCTGTCATTTCATTAAGCATTGCTGGGCTTTTATTGAATGCGACTCTGCCCCCTCCTCCCAAGATATTGTATGATCTGCTACTGTTTTTCATTGAGTGATCAGTTGGTAGCATTGAAGATAAGCGATGTCCAGTTTAAATCCTGAAAGTGAATTTACTGAAACCAGGGGCCGTCCAGATAGTGCATTCACAAATGAGTGGCATGGGTCCTGCAAGTGGCTATGGGCATGGACAAATTTAACCAGTGCTGGAGAGCAGTTAGCCTAAAAGACCATTGTTTGCCATATACATTCAGTTGGATTAGCAATGTCTTCATTATTTATCATTGAATTGCGGATGATTGTGGAGAAGTTGTGAAAAGTACAAATAAGTTTGTCTCTCCAAATGTAATTGGCTGGTAAAGAAACGCATGTTATTCAAGTGATAAAGATGTTACAATCAGTGTCTTTCTTTCTTACTTGTACCTTGGGAGGACATAATTGATTACTTTTCTATGGACAGGTTTCAAGTTGTTTACAAAGAGCTGTAAATTCAGAATACAACTTTTAAATTTTCTTGTACCTGACCTGACCTGCCCATAAATTATTTGGTCACAATAAAGTGAGTTGGTGTGTACAATAGCCACATGAATGTTATTTTTTTTAAAGTTATTTTGTAATGCAGCTGTGTACAAAAAATAAAAAAATAAAGCTGTGTAAAACTGTAGTATGTTTGAAGTGTTGGTAGCGACTTACAGCATAATATTTGTGCTCTTCATGTTTGTACCTTTTAAACTGTAGTTTATTTTTTGACATATACTAGCTATGTACAGTTTTACAACTATAAATGTACATATGAACAGTAAAGAATGAGAAAATGTGTCTATTTTTCTAAGATGTACCATGATTTATCATCTTCTGGTTTTCTATTTGAGCTTCCTGTTTGGGTTACAAAGTAGTCATAGTATAAAAGTTTTGCCTTGTTTGTATCTGTCTGGTTTTCTATTTGTGTAATTTATTAAAGACTGTGGAAAGTGCATTATATTGTATGTATTAAAGACTGGGTGACAGACATATTAAAGCCGGTTTGGGTTACATATATTGTTTTATTAAAGACTGTTTAATCTGTCTCCATTGTCTTATTTATTGCTTTTCTTAAATTAAAGTATTCCAAAGGTGGATGTAAGGATGGTCAATCGAGGTCATTAAGTCATTGAAGGTATTGGTGTGCTAATTTTACTTCTGTATTGTTTGAATCAATTTTCAGTGCACCCATTGTGGTTAACCTCATCCTGAATTCACCTTTGAAGTATTTTGAGTTTTTTTCTGTAGCTGTTTTAGCATTGTGTTGGCAACCTTGTTTAATTATAAACTGACTGGAAAAAAAAAGATAATTCTTTTGGAACTAATTAAACTGATTTAAAACTTCTTTTTGAAAGTTCCATCCTCATTGATTTTTCAGATGGTTATTTAGCCCAAAGATTCAGGGTCAAGCCTGAACCAAGTCACACCACAGACTAGAAAATGATACCTGGTGCTTCATTGTCTTGTGGTGGGCATCCCAAGGAAAGTGGGTGTATATGCAAAGGTTTATGGGGAGAATGTATTTGTTCTATGTGAAGTATTGCCAAGTAATATTTCCTCTCCTTTGTTTCGCCTATTTCCCACCATTGCAACATGGATCTTCCCTCTCAAAAAGGACTGGGAATGGCTGAAACGCCCACCTTTTTCCTTGTAATTTCTGGACCTTGACATCACAGTTCGACCCTTCTCACAATTGTCCCCCCTCACCTTTCCCCCTCCCCCATCACCCCCTCCCCCATCACCGCCACACTCATTTTTTTTAAGGCTGGCTATGTCATTTGCTCCTGATGTTATCCATTCGTTACTATTTTGCAAGAGGAAAAGATAATGTATCCCGCGGACCAAGTACTGAAGGACAATACCATGGATTACTTTGACGTTACATTTTGTGTTTTATGAACAAATACCGAACACAGTGGAGAATTGAATGGGAGATGAGAAGCAATATCTACTCCCTGCCTCAGTTGGACTTAATTTCCACACCCACTTTTGATCTAACAATTTTTGCTAAACTGCCAAAATGCATTTGTGTACCATACATGAGGGTCGAATCCAGGCGCGGACTGACACATAAAAATATACCGGTCCAGGTAAAATGACCGGTGCCTTCGTCTGACCTTACCACGCAAAAAATGATAAGTGTCATAATGTTTATTAGTTCATTTGCATGAAGCATACAAATATTTTTGTTTTATTTCTTGAAAAAAAATACATTAGCTAGTCCAATGGGCCAGCGTACATTAGCTAGTCCAATGGGCCAGCGGCCAAACTCAAGTTATGGGGGAAAAGTCGATCAGCGTGTTGGGACCGGCGTCTTGGACCACTGGTCCAGGGTCAGTTGACCAATCTGCTACTGGTCGAATTCATAATTATTGCAAGCCCAGTTGGAAATTACACATTAGGGGCAAACTATGAACTGTCTCCCTTCTCGTCATGTTGTTAAACCCAGTCTTCTCTTTTTTTATTTAATATCTCATCCAATTTTTCTTAACCCCACCGACTAAACCCCCATATAACCTCCAACCCAAATTTACCCAACCTTTATTATGTCTTTTTTATTTTATTTAAAAGCTTAGGTTATTTGTAAAGTGTTCACCATACTTTTAAAATGTACCAGGAAAGTGTCATTTGAGATGTACTGTTTTATCCGAACTTAATTTGCCCTTCTCAATCGTTTTCAAATAATTGAATCTCCCAAATTGAGTGTTGGAACCAGGCTGCTCCCGCAATTGCACTGATAGAACCAGTGTGCTCCCGCAACTGCACTGATAGAACCAGTATAATGATGATTAGTATTCAAATACCTGGTCATATATGTTGAATATTCAGCGTTCAAAAATGGCGACCATCACACGCGTGTTTAACATTCGAAATCTGCATGCAAACGTTTTGTGAACTACCGTTCACAGCGTAACTGTCTAGTGTCGATTAGTTTTTTGTGTCAAGAAGTAAATTTCCTACAATTCTAGCTATGAAATTCTTTTGTTGATTTTGAAAAAGTCAATTTAGGCCTAATTTTCGTACATTCCATCGGACTAGTGGTAGGTCTTGACCTTATTTTTTCCACTTGTATATCAGTATACATAAGGGTTAGGCTGTTCTGTGTTTGCTTTGATGATATTTCTCCATAAAGTTTCAATCATTTAACTTAATTTGACATATAAAGGGTGAAATTTTGCTCGATGTTGTGCCGTACATTGCCTTTGAATTTCGAGCCAAATTCAAAATATTTGACGTCCGCAATGTTTAAAGTTTTCAGGTCAAACGAGGTCAGATTTCCGACTGATCTCACAATTGACATCTTACATAAAATCCTGCAACTTCCAAAATGTGCACATTTCATCAGAGGTTTTTGTCCACTTGAACCTTCCCCTCACATCTCTCAAAATCACAAGTAATATAAACATTTAGTGACAAAATCGTACATATAAACAACAGAATGGCAATAGGGCCTAAGCGTTTAACTCTACACATACCCATATTTCCAAATAAAACAGATTGATTTGACACATATATACACGTAAAGGGCAAAGCAAAAAAAACAAAAATATGAAATGGCAAAAATGGCAGCAAGCGTTTAACCGAGACATGCCTCTACCGTGACCTCTAACCCACACAGGAAATCCTCATTACCAGAACCCCAAAAAATGTGGAGGCTTATTAATTTTGACACTGCCTGCTCCAGAAAATTTGTCAATATTTGGGAAAGTCATCTTACTTCTGGTAGTAACGACCATATGTCTAACGTTACAAAAGTCACAATTTTCAAGGAAAAAAAAATATGTATATATAGGCCTATAGGCTAGCCTAGGCCTATGAAGAAAAAAAAATTAGTATACTACAGCCTAACTGTGCTTACAAATTTAAAATTTGTGAAGACGGGTAAAAACGAGTAGCATGAATCCTCTGACCAGACTAAAATCTAATGAAGCATACAAATATTTTGCCCAATAATCTTGAACAGAACGGGAAATGTTCATAAAACGAAATCTCTAGTAAAAACCTGGGCCTAGTGTTATACTAGCCTAATGATCGTTGAAATGAAACCTAGCTTTATAGCCTAACATGCATTTGTTCCCAAGAATGTATGGCCTACGTTACGGTATAGGGGCCAATTTTAACGATTCATCAATACAATCAAAATTCGGAAGTTTAAGGTGAATTATTTTTGCAATATGTGAAAATATATAAATGCTCATAAACATTACTCACAAAAAGTTCCTCACTTTGTCAATTAAACGTTAGTTTGTGAACAAAAATCTAAAACTTTCTGCGATTTCAAAGTTAAAGTCCAACTTCAAGTTCCAAGTTGAATTTGAATGAAACTTCTTCTTGTTTGGTTCAGGCTTATATTGATGTTCGCTGAAATTCAGGATCGGATAATTAATTCCGTTAAGCAATTTGAAATGAAAAAAAAAAAAAAAAAAATTTCCACGGAACATTAATTCCAAAAATCGAGAAAGAAATTGCGTCATCGGATGTTTATTCATCTGCTAGGTTCATCGAAGGTGAAATCAGGAAGTGATGACATCATGTTGTAGCCTAATTAATATTCAAAAACTGGATGTGACGTAAACTAGATGAATGACGTCATAGAATGATGTGGAAGACTGCAACACATCTGCATGGACAATGGACTAGGCCCTACCTATAAAAACTCCAACGATCTCGTGACGACCAAGATTTTAAGTCCAGTAGTGAATCGGGAACTTTGTTATAACAAAAGTCCAGTTGCTTCCTCTCAGAGAGCATGCACAACAATCGCAAAATGGCACAATTTTCGCCGCGTACCACTGTCTAAGTTTTTTGGCATTCCTCCAACTACTTTTGAAATGACTGTACGACCTCGCTGATTGCAAAAGATGATAAATGTATTTGTGGTCACTATCAAATTTAATCAATATTGCACGAAGAAGTTTTGTTAAGTTATGACAAAAACAAGTGTAAACTGCAGACGGCGTTAACTTAATTCCAGTTGACCGACTAATGACCTTCTCTAGAAGTGAAATGTCAAACAAAATGTACGCTGCAAGCAGCTAATCTATACCTTATTTTTCTACGTTAAATCTGAAATGATTTTTGGTGTTATTTTTGTTGTTTCCGGGCAATAAATAAAAGGCATAATGACTTCGACTCCACACAGGCAAAAAAAGTCAGTCAGACTAGGACTCCAAACTTTGGAGAGAAAAAAAATTACTAACTTAGGACTCCAACCAACAAACTTAGAAAACAGCAATGAATGTTTCGTTTTTTTTAAATTCCCAAACAATGAAGCCTGCCACCAGCAACACTTACATGACACTCTCATTCAAAAGAGAGAATTAACCACTAAGACTATGGACTACAAAAGATTTTGACCACTACAAAAGATTTTGAGGTATAGCTCTAAAAATTGCAAAGGATTCTGCAAATAGGCCTAGGCTAGTAAGCCTACACCTCAATACACTGCTGTTGCAAAATTATGCAATCACCAAAAGAACAAACTTTTTACTTCTGATGGCTACCAACTTCTCTCCTTACTGTACCTTGTAAACACAAAAATATTATGTCCTCGGTATTAAGGAGATGTTTCCAAATGTATCAAAAAAAGTTATTTTCTGGAACTTTTGGCTCTGTGGTCTTTTCCTGTAAAATTTGTGCGTAGAACTGGATTTTTTAAGCTGAGCATTGTTATGTGTACGCAAGTGATCACAAGTTAGAGAAAGAGCAGCACGGGCGAGGAACTTTCACAGGCGTTTTTGATAGGAGTTTAAAAGCGCAGGAATTGGATTGTACTGTTTGAGTGTTGCAATTCCATCGCGTATAACGCCATAGGCGCTATGCGTACATATGCGTCATGATGGTAAGATATTCAAAATACTGCGCATTCTAATTACGAGGCGTAATACATTTTAAATGTACACGCACTTGCATATGTGCCAGTATCACATGTATTACTAAGAGTGTTTCACGATTTTGAACAAAACTGCCTTTTTTTCTTTGTCATTCTTTCCTTTTGATTTTGACCATTTATGATTGTTGTTTCTATCCAAATTTTACAATTGCAACTGGAAACAAACTGAAGTTAGTGTGTTCAAATTTTCAGTGAAAAGGGGTTGATTTTGATATCGAAAATAAAGGCTCCTGAAAATCTGTGATCTTTTTGGAGATGTCTTAAATCCAATCGACTTTTGTTTGACTAGGCCTAGCCTAGTGTGTGGCACCACTTTTCAATGGACATGAGCACATACCAAAATCGGTAGATTTAGAGATCTGCTCTATTTAAGTATGTGGACGCGTACTAGGCCTACTCAAAAATAAAATAAAAAAATATATATATATATATAAAAGCCTATATAACGTTAGGCAAAAAGCCTAACAAACATAAACTTTGCTTAGGACTCAAGACTGCCTGGTGCAAGAACGTCAGGCCCACGAAGTATTCTGGACCCAACACTTCACAGACTAGGCCCTACTTCTGGTGCCACCTAAATAATGTTTTAGGAATAAAGGAATAACGTAAGACGTGATTCCCACCCACCGACCCAGTCACTCAGACTCTGGTTGATTTAGGCTAGCAACTTAAGGCCTAGGCCTACTGCCTCACCGAAAACTTCGCGGAAATGGCAAGCGAGCGGATACAATGCTGTTTGAAAGGCTAGGCAATCTTCAATTTCAACTAAATCCATACTCAATCATTTCTAATCAAGGTTTGCTTAACTAAAATACCAATATAAGGTTTACTCATGGTTTATGATTAATCTTTAAAGTTAAGAAAATTACCTATTAAATCGTTGGAACCAGATTATAACCCTTCGCTAAAAATATCCAGGAACGTCAGAGCTAGCAGTGCATACAATATGCGTACAGTACATGTACGTAGCTGGGGCGGCCTTTCACGTATTCATAAATCATATGCACACAAAACCCTTTGACTGAACTTTTTTACGTCCAGAAATCAGATTCAAGTTCCACCCTACCGTTAAAGAATAAACTCGACAAGGAGTATTCATAATCATATGCAATAAACCCTCTAGCGACCCTACGGGCTCAAGAGGTAACATGACATTAAGTAAAAAATATACATGGCACGTTGAAGACTCCGTAGACAATTAATCCCCAGATTATCCGAATTAACTCAGATTAATACGGCCCTAAGCTTAGCACGTTACACCGGGCGGTAACACAAAACGTTCTGGTGAATTTGCCACATTTATTAAGTGCTGAAAATGTTCGCTAGCGTTATCACTGGGTAAATACAGTTTCGAGTGTTCGTAAAAGTTATGAAAACAAGCTGTTTCCGGACGGAAAAATTCACTGTATTTTACAAATCTTTGAAAGTGATCGTTTTTTACCAAAATTATGGTGTTGTTTACAATTAATTCCATGAATATCGAACGTCCATTCTGGCGCTTTCAGACTTCACAGCCGCTTGCCACCAATGTAAAATAGTAGTATAGTCCTTATTTTACGGGTTGTTTGCTAATGTTAGGCTTAACTGTAACGAAGTGCACTCAGCGGATAAAATGAAACATCAGAGAAAGGAATGTTTGATTCCGGTCGTAAGTTTATTAAAGCCTTCAATATGACAACATGCTTTATACTCCAATGATTCGTACAGGTAAACGACAGTTCTTTTGAACGGAAAATACAACACAGATGATACGTAATAAATCAGAGTAACCACAACATAGGACTTAACAGGACAACCGCACGGACGAGACTAATTCAACTTAAAGTGGATACGGATATACGATGGATAGAGCATACGCCCTTCCAAGTAAACAACTATTCTGATTGGATAAACCTGAACGCCTGATTAGATCTAACCAACTGATTGGAGGAAAGTACCATACCATATAAATCAAACTCATGGTGACACTTAAAGGTGATTTGATGTCAAAGGTCCCATGATTAACTAAGCTTACCCATTGGACAAAAGTATAGAAGTATGTAAATGTATGCAGATGAAGCCTAACATCTGATGTGCATGTGACAGACATGTGATTATCATGCAAACTTAGATCAAATATCCAAAGGGCTGGCGTCATCAATTCTTAGTTTTGTTTTGTTTGTTTGATGTGGTCTTAACGGCACCACGACAACGAAGGTCAAATTCTTAGACGTACATTCGTAACATAAATAATTAAATAATCTTACAGAATTATGATTTGATAATTCTGGAACCACGACCATGAAACCATTTTATAAAACTTAAATATAACTTCAAGTCATAAACAATGTAACTCAGCTTAATAAATAAATCCCATAAGGGATAAAACATTGAACACCTTAAGGTATATTATTTATACACTAAACACTTCAAAATATATGATTTATAAAGATTAATTCGGAACACAACAAAATCAAGACTCAAACATTCGTAACAAAATGGTAATAATAACTTGAAGTTTAATTGCGTCTTTCTTGCACTAAGAACAATAAAACAATGATGATGAAAAACTAAGGTAAAATTCGGTTGCCAATACAATAACAAACAGTCTAGTTTTACAGTGATGTGTCACAGTGAACCGTCCCCATTACTGCGCACGGTCAAATAGTATCCAAATTTGAATCGTAGATGTCATGCGCATAGTGGCGCCGACACTGCGAATGCGCTGTGACTTGTCCAAAAATCTAAAAGATTAAATCAGCAGGGGGTGGGTGAAAAGATTGTTAAGATGTTTGGTTAGGATCAGGATGCATAAAAGATATTTCCGACGCTTATATCAATGAACCATCAACGGTAATAAACAATCTGTCAAGTCTTCAAGTGGACTAGCAACACTTTATGCGTACTATTTTCCCGCGTTTACATGCAATTTGGGACAAAAAGGTTTCATTGAAAGTTACACGCACGGTCAGTACTGCGTACATAATCATGACCAAGCGTATACATTAATAATGCACTGAATGTAACGGCACTATCCTAACATATGACAGAAAAGGTCAGTCAGGAATGTGAAATGTCGGATGTAATGCTTCAATCAGTGATTTATCTGAGCCATGCTGCAATCGGCTAGATATTATAATCATGTCCTCCCAACTTGACTTGACATGCTGCTGACAGCATGATTCTCGGGCACTGCGATCTAAGCCGGGCGGAGGTGTATAATGTCGAACTTATACTGTTTAAATCAAAGGTATATATTAACCATGCCCGACTCGGCTAGATATCAGAATCATGTCCTCCTCACTTGGCATGATGCTGACAACATAATTCTTGGGCACCGCGGTCTTAGCTGCGCAGAGATGTAAAATGTCAGATGTATACTGTTTACATCACAGATATATCCTAACCATGCCCTTGGATCCCCTGGACGTCGCCCTGGATCCCCTAGAAGCTACCTTTTCAGAGCTCATGGCCGTACGAGGCTAAGGGCAGCCGCCGCCTTGTCGGCCGGATACCCATCTTAGTCGGGCAAAATTATGCCCGACTCGGCTAGATATCAAAATCACGTCTTCCAGATACGGTATGATGCTGACAACTTGATTCTTGGCTTACCGATTCTCTAATCGAACAAGGATGTGAAATGACGGATGCAGTGGCGCAGTCTTTTTTCAGAAAGTTGTAAGGGCAACCGTGAATTTTGATGGCATCGTCTAAAAAGTGGAGGATCGGAGGGACTATGATAACGTTATTTTTAAAAAAGTATGTGTGTTTGTGTGTGTGTCAAGGGGGAGGGTGGGGGGTCGAATATGCTATTCATCTGATAATTTATGGAAGTCATGTCCGAATCGGGTAGCTATCAAAATCATGTCCGCCCGACTCGTCATGCTCGTCACGTTGTTGATTCTTGGGTTGGCCATCTGGGACTAAGGCCGAAAACAAAAATTAAATACCCCCTCCCCCCAAAATTAAAGCTCTAGAACCAGATGACAGGGGCGCACTGGAACTGGTTTGTAGTTGTTCACAATTACCCTCATAAGTTAAACAGTTACATTTATGTGATAGACGGGATTAGGGGTGCATGAGGAGCATTTTTTCTCACTTTTCCCCGTATTTATGTTTTTTGCATCGTGGCCTTTTTTGTATTTTAGTACGATTTGTGATTTTTTCCCTCACACTTTATATAGCTCCCCCACCCTACACCCCCGCCTACACCCCCTCCACCCCTGCCTCCTACACCCCCACTTATTGTAATAGTGTATTTGTCAACCTACCCTCTTCCTACTTGCAACCTCTTCAAAGAGTACAAAACCTTACAGCTAAAGTAATTCTAAAAAATCCAAATTCCATAGTTCAACAGAATGTTTACGCAGTCTACATATACTTCCTGTTCAGGCCCGTGCTAAGTACAAAATTCTCCTTCTTGTCTACAAGTGTCTCAACAACTTAGCCCCTTCATATCTGTCTGACTTACTCCATGTTAAAACATCCTCCTATGCCACTAGGACTTCTGCCGCCCTAATTTTTAATGTTCCCTTTACCCAAAAGAAATTGTTTGCTGACTGCTCGTTTAGTATTGCTGGACCCACACTCTGGAATGGCCTCCCTATTAATGTTAGAATACCTCCACCCTCCCATTGTTTAAGAAGTGCTTTGAAAACCCATTTATTTACTCAATTTTTTCGTATTTATATTTTTACTCCTAGTTCACATATCTTTTTATGTTTATTTATGATTCTTTGTAGCACTTAAGCTTTTTATTTATATTATAGTTATTTTTGTAAAGCGCCATTGAGTGCATCGTTTTGCAGTAATGTGCGCTATATAAGTTTTCTTACCATAACCATAACCATAACCAGTCCGGTAGCATGCCTATTAATGGGAACATAAATGTTCCTATTAATGGGAACATTTTGCTACATGGAAGCCGCCATTTTGTTATATTTCCCATGATCCTTGCTATCCTAACGTTGAAGCCTTACGCAATGTTACATATTTCAAATTTAAAATACGTCTGGAAAAATATCTTTGCTAAGAGAAACTTAAAACTCATGAAAATACCTTCTTTACTGTCATAGCTACATCTTTCCACCCCCATTTAATATGTTCACCACGCCGTTTTTTAAATATTGGAAAAAAATAGACAATTGAGCTAGGCTTTTAGGGGCGGAACCGCCATTTTGAAAATTCAAATGTTTTTCAATATAATATTTTTTAATATTCAAAGTACATCAATTAAAAACTATGACATTTTATAGCAATATCTAAACAATATGGCTACATGATTTCAATATTTTCGTGTGTTATAAATGTTCCTATTAATAAGCACGCTCCCGGACTGCCTACACACACATACACATATTTGTTTCAAGTCCTAATCGGGGACATACGTTTTGAATCATACAAAAAGGGACATCGTCCCTGAATGTTAGTTTTAACCTAATAAAATGTTAATTGATGTATTGATTACAATTTCACATCCAAGTTTTATTAACACTCATCGTTTTTTTTTTTTAATGGCCTAAAACAGAAATTGAATCTGTACATACTAACTGGGTACACGGTACACACATGTGTATGTCCTCTAACCAGAATCACCACATATAAGATACCAATTGGGGACACGGGTGATGTGTTAGAGTTCATTCGCCCAATTGTGGACAGTATTCAATCTGAATCACATAACCGGGGACATAGATGCTAGAATATCTTTCTCTGAGAATACACCTAAAGACACATATTATGAAACACAGACATTGCACAGAAGCAACTAAAGTGGTGACAACACTGAAAATGCGTGATATTTCATGTGGCATATTGTTTCACCCTGGAGAGCCCAAATCTGCAAGAAAACTAACCGGGGAGGTCCCCGATTGGTAGGTCGTCCACGATTGGAAGGTGTGTTATTATACAAATGTCCAGGTAGCGAAGACATACGCACACACCACGCACACACACACACACACACACACACACTCGGTAACGCACAAACTTTGATGAAAATGTCTGGAAATTTGATAACTGTTGTTCATTTTTTGAAATACAGTTTTCGGAAATAAACCAAAAAATAGTGAAGACTTATTTTTCGAAAATTTTGTGGTCAGAAATCGGGTAATTGTAAATATCCACACATGCCGAATAAGGGAAACAAGATTGAATCAGAAACAAAGTGATTGTTTTTGTACCCCGGAGAAAGTTATAGCGATATCACAGAAATAAAAAGATTGGTATGTTAAAAAGAAACATATGTTAATGATCCGACGATAACAGTTATCAGCTCATAAGAAAAACATTGTCGCGCTTAAAGGTATAAATTGTATACGTGAACTGGTGAAGAGGCAACATTTGCTAAATCACTTTAAAATATTAAATGTCACCATGGTCTGATCAGGGGATGTTGCTGGTCTGATGGTGGCAAAGAATATAATCAAAACCGGTTAGACATGCACCAATTTATAGTGTTTTTAAATCTCAGGTATCAATTAGTTTTCATGGTGATATTGTCTGTTGTAGATCCATTGCTTTTTAAATTTCTAACAATCATTTGAAGTGGTGCAACTTATTCTGAGACAAAGTGTTTTTGAGTCAATAGAATTCTAGCAGGAATAGTCTTTCCCATAATTATTAGGGACTCTGTAATACTTCGGAAATAAATTTCACGAATTATATCAATAAACATCCTTTGCTTTTTAAATTTCTAACATAATTATTTGAAGGGTGCAGCTTATTCTGAGACCAAGTGTTTTTGAGTCAATAGAATTCTATAGCAGAAATAGTCTTTCCCATAATTTTTAGGGACTCTGTAATACTTTGGAAATGAATTTCACGAATTATACAGTCCGGTAGTATGCCCATTAATGGGAACAAAAATGCTCCTATTAATGGGAACATTTTGTTACATGGAAGCCGCTATTTTGTGATATTTCCCATGATCCTTTGCTATTTTAACGTTAAAGCCTAATGCAATGTTACATTTTTCAAATTTGAAATACGTCTTGAAAAATATCTTTGCTAGGAGAAGTTTAAAACTTATGAAAATACCTTCATTACTATCATGGCTACGACTTTTCCACTCCCGTTTTTCCCACGCCGTTTTCGAAATATAAGATCAAATAGACAATAGAGCTAGGATTTTAGGCGCGAAACGGTCGTTTTGAAAATTCAAATGTTTTTCAACACAGTGATTTTTAATATTTCAAGTAAATAAATTAGAAACTATGACATTTTATCGCAACATCTGAACAATATGGCTGCATGACTTCAATATTCTCGTGTGTTATAAATGTTACTATTAATAGGCATGCTTCCGGACTGTTATATAAACGGATAAAGGTATATCTGTCCAGTCATATATCCATCACAAATTTCTTATAAATGAACTCAAAACTATATAAAACTTTCTTTTTCAAAATTTCTTCATGCAAGATCATGGCTATATATCAGTGTATATATCAGTCTGTAGACCTTTAAACTATTTAAAGTTGAGATATTACGATTAAAGGACCGTTTTTGACGTATTATTTGCCCGTTCTACAGTGTTATACGTGCCCACCAAGGACGGATCCAGAGGTGATTTTTAAAAGGAGACCAAAATTAGTCACACCAGATTGTTATTGAAATCATGGCTGCATGGTGACGCACTAAGGTGGCACTACGTAGGATCCAGGGGGAGAAGCCGCCTGAAGTTCTGTGATTTGGGGCAATTTGTAGGTCCAAAATGTTCCATTTTGATAACATATTTGCTAGTTTCATCATACTTTTCCCACGCCATCCACTCTGCCAACCACTAAAGATATGCCTAGTATGATCAAAAGTCCATTTTCACAACGTTTTATCATAACTTGTTGGATATTAATGAGTGCCAACTCCCCCCCCTTCCCCACCCTGTTGGACCCCGTATTTCTGATATTATGTTTGTTTTGCATGTATATAGCGGTGTGTTTAGTTAACTCGACACAAACCAGTTCGGCAAGGTACAAAATTATTGTAACTGGTTTTATAACTCCTTGCCCACTTCAAAATTTGACTTAAATTCATAGTTCTTAACTGCTGGTTGTACATGTACTCCATTTCAACGAAAAAAACCTAAATTTGCATATCATTCATCAAATATAAATGTCATTTCCTATCTGTGCCAACGCGGCACGGGAAAATTACATACTGTTGTACTGTGCCGAGATGCCGGGTCGTGCTCAACGCGGTACGGCGTGCTGATGGACTAACTCGACACAGAAAAATTATACACTGTTGTACTGTCAGACTGTGCCAAGATGGTTGTGACCAACTCGTTTCGTGCCGAGATGGTCGGTTACCAACTCGGCACTGTGCCGAGTTGGCTGATTAGATTGAATGGGGGACCCCAATCAAAACAAACGATAAGGGGACATATTTGTTTTGATCAATAGACCCCAGGTCAAATTATGGAGAGCTTAGAGGGTTCCGACTGGATGATAAATAAAAATGTTTACCTCTTTTAGACTTTTCGAGTTTTTTTTTTAGTTCAACATCCGTTTAAGGGATTTTGAACTTAAGCAATGGCTCGCCCAAAATCCAGATTTTCGTTCTGATATGAGTGTTATTTTTGCAGCGTTTACATATCCTCAGCGTTTATTCGACATTTTGCTGTGTTGTTATGTCTGCCTTACATAGACAGATCCTTGGATGCAACAATACTTTGTATTGTTGCGTTTAGTTTAACATTCCAAAAACGAATTTTTCATTCCAAATGTCACCAAAAAGGACAGTCACTCCAAAAAATCTGTTTTTGCTCGGCGCAATCCGAATGAATTTGCTATCGAACGTTTCCGGAGAATAAAGAAATCTCTACTTTCATGTGCCAATTGGGCTATTATATCCCGTTTGGGAATTGTCCCACACTTTAACCAAATTGGGGTATAGCTCTTGTAGTTGATCGCTCGTTTGGGCTATACTTGCGTTTAAAACCTAAAGCTTTAAAGGTAAAATAGCCTAAATGTACTATAACATCCATATTGTTCTTGTTGTTGTTGTTGTTGTTATTATTGTTATTATTAGTATTATTATTATATATGTATATATATATATAAATATATATTTATATATAGATATATATAGATATATACATATATATATATATCTATATATATATATATATATATATATATATATATATATATATATATATATATATATATATATATATATATATATATATATATATATATATATATATATATATATATATATATATATATATAGATATACATATACATATATATATATATATATATATATATATATATATATATATATATATATATATATATATATACATATATAAACATATATATATATATATATATATATATATATATATATATATATATATATATATATATATATATTTTATATATATATATATATATATATATATATATATATATATATATATATATATATATATATATTTTTATTTTATATTTATATATATATATATTGTTTTGTTTTTTTAATTGATTTTTATCAGGCAAATTTAGTTGACGCGCGTTTGGAGACCTAAAAATAAGCCACTGATTTTCACATTTTGTAAGAAAGTGTTTGTGGTGAGTGTTTATGAGGGCATTTGTATTAACTTATGTCTATATACCTTTAAAAATAATCCCAAAAGGCAATAACCATAACATATGGATGCATACCTCTATGGCCATAAGGAACACTAAAGGAAATGTAAAATTCATTCACATTTTACCATTTTTGGCATTTCTGAACAGATTTCATATTTGCACAATATTTTATAAGTGCAATGAAGTAGAAAACTCTTTCCTTCCTACAATGCGCGCCGTCACTGCCAACCTTAATTTGTATTCCTACAACATCAAAGGTTTATTCAAAAGGAGATTATATCTTACTTTTAATACATTTTATCTTGAATTTTCTTTTCTTAAATATATTACTGTATATACATGGCCTATTATACTTTCTTGACATTTTTAACAAACCATTTGGGAGTTTGATATCACTTTGTTTTGTTTCTTTTTCAAATAGGGAATCTTGCACAATGATGCCAATTTACCTTTATCAAATAGGAAATCTTGCACATCGATGCCAATTTACCTTCGTACTTTTCACTGCTAATAATGGAAAACTAATAGCACGACATTTCTCAGCAACACAAATATCAGCACACAGCTGCACAGTGTATTCTTTAATCATTCACACAATCAAAGACCTTATACACTCACGATCACATATTCAAACGATATAAAAGTTCCAATACACAGTGGGGAAAGTAGAGTCATGGGGCCCCGGCCCGTGGCAATTTGGGTCCATGACAAAGATGTTATTGCTCAGGGCTAAACCGAAGGTTTACCTACCCCAGACATTCCTTTTTTTGCGCCAGTGCTAAATTCTTTCCTAATAACCCAATCCTACTAAATGTAACTCCTCACCAACAAATCAGGCGTCTATCACCCCACCTACCCCACCCCTCTCCTCCCCCAAAAAAAAAAAAAAAAACGTGTGCTACTACATTGATGCTCTAGCATATTAAATATCCTATTACTAACATTTAAAAAAATAATACATCAAACTTGTATTTTTACCATCCCCATCCTATTCACACTTACAAATTTACCTTGATGGCCACATTCAGGGGGCCTACTGGCCAGTTATATCCCACTTTCATATAAACGTTTCTAGAACGTAAGTAGAGACGGCGCCGACACATTGTTTTCTGGGAGCTGATTCCTTTGTTCTCTAAATAGGCCAGTAAAAATAAGAAATTTGTAGAACAAATTGCAACAGAAAGTTTATTTCTAGGATCTTGTTCTACGTACCATTGGCTGTAACATCCAAAAATCGGCCATAATCGAACTCCCGGAAAATGACTACTTTGCAGAAAATCAAAATGGCCGCCATTTTACACATTTGAGGGCCAATATCCTTTATTGTATTATTTAAAATACAATAGATTTATATTGTAAATTATCAACCTCTTACACGAAATCGGCCATTTTGAATTTATGCAACTTAGGCATTTTTTATGGCTTCCGATTGCGGCCGATTTTGAACATGTTTCCCATAAACTCTTTTCTTACCATTTCTTGCCAAGGTTGAGGTAAGTAAGTCATGTAGACTTGTTGCCTTCCTCCAACACAGATCATGGCTTGCAGTCTTGCAGACAAATTTGTTGAACACTTCAAACATGCAGTGGGCAAGAGCCAGCAATTACAGGCAGTCAGGGTAGAACTTAACGAGTGATCATTCCAAACACATTTAACCTTTGACTTAAAACTGTTAATTAATGGGGGCATTAACAACATGATCATTCAAACTGTTCCCAAGTATTCATGATGCGAAAAACAAAGTAGATAGGTGTCGTGTTGTCCTGCATGAGGTTCCACCCTAAGAAGTGCCAGGTTCTCTCTATCAACTCAAGTTACCAGTTTCCCTATCACATGGTGGATGATAGTAGTAATTCAATTCAGTTCTTATCTCTTGTTTGCGATGCTAAAGATCTTGGTGCATTGGTTGACTCTCAGCTCTCCTTTAGGTCACATCAATTCCAAAGTCAAGAAAGCCAACAGCATTCTTAGTCTAATCCGACGCACATTCACTTATATTGATGAACATAATCTGATCTTCCTTTTCAAATCACTTGTGAGACCACCCCTTGTGTTCGCTAATACTATCTGGCAGTGGCGTAGGAAGGACTTTCATATGAAGAGGGAGGATGGGGGGGAGGTGGGTTTGAATTGAACCGACACGACTTGTCGGTGTGGGGTCCCTGGTGGGGTCCAGGGGCCCCTGGTTGGGTCCAGGGATCACTGGTGGGTCTATGGGCCCTTGGTGGGGTCCAGGGGTCCCTGGTGAGATCAAGGGGCCCCCGGTGGGGTCCAGGGGCCACCAGTGGCGTCCAGGGATCCCTGGTGGGATTCAGGGCCCTGGTGGGATCCAGGGCCCTGATGGGGTCGTGGTGGGTCATGTTTCACTGAAGGGAAAATGCTCATAAAAAACGAATGGCACATAGATCTAAAATGGCATGCATTAATATTTAGATGGCATTGTTTAGGAAATTGCTTAAAATCAGTGTTTCAAATCAAGGCAGAAAGCCATGGCATGCATGGGATTCAGGGGGAATAGCAGCTTTGGTAAAGTTGAAGAAAACGTTCCAAAAATTGAAGAAAATATTCCTAAATTGAAGAAAATTTCACGAAAATGGAAGCAAATTTCCCAAAAACTGGAGGAGAAATCTATAAAAGGCCAATAAATTCCCGAAAAGATCTACCTACTGTGGTGTAGCGGTTATCATACCTGTCTACAGACCACGAGGCCCCGGGTTCAATCCTGGGGTGGGTAGACACGCCAGTGCACCACAACTGGTTATCAAAGGCCGTGGGCATTGACTTGGTTGTCGATGTTATGTCTGTCCTTACGTCGTACCTGTGTTCTCGTCCGGGTCGTATTAAGCGTTTCGTGATAGCATTTGTACTATCATAACCGAATACGCAGGCGACGACCCCGTCATTGTAATTGTGTGTTCAACTCTCTCTCTCTCGAAAATAAAGGAAATTTCCAGAAAATTTAACAAAACGTTCCAAAAATTCAAAAATTGAGGAATAATTCCCCAATATTGAAGAACATATCCACAAAATGAAAGAAATTTCCCGAAAATTTAGGAAAACTTCGCAAAAACTGAAGAAAATTTCCAAAAAAATAAAGAAAATATTCCCGAAATGAAGGAAATTTCACGAAGATGGAAGAAAATTTCACGAAAATTGAAAACAAAATTCCGAAAAGGCCAAACATTTCCCAAAAATGAAGGGAACTTCCAGAAAATTGAAAAAAAATCCCCCAAAATGAGGATATTTCCCGAAAGTTTAAAAAAACTTCATGGAGGAAACAAAACAAAATGAAGGAAATTCACGAAAATTAAAGATTTTCTAAAAATAAAGAAAACTTCACAAATATTAAAGAAAATACCCCCAAAAGGAAGGAATGAAGTTTTTCGATAAATTTAGAAAATGTCCTGAAAATTGAAGAAAACTTCCCAAGTATTGAATAAAATATCCCCAAAATAGTAATTTCCTGATATTGAAGAACTGAGATTTTCCAGAAATTGAAGATTTACTGAAATTTAAGATTATTATTATATATATATATATATATATATATATATATATATATATATATATATATATATATATATATATATATATATATATATATATATATATATATATATATATATATATATATATATATATATATATATATATATATATATATATATATATATATATATATATATATATATATATATATATATTATATATATATATATATATATATATATATATATATATTATATATATATATATATATATATATATATATATATATATATATATATATATATATATATATATATATATATATATATATATATATATATATATATATATATATATATATATATATATATATATATATATATATATATATATATATATATATATATATATATATATATATATATATATATATATATATATATATATATATATATATATATATATATATATATATATATATATATATATATATATATATATATATTTATATATATGAACGAATATATAGGATCCCATTCACT
This sequence comes from Chiridota heheva, assembly GCA_020152595.1. NCBI lineage: Eukaryota > Metazoa > Echinodermata > Holothuroidea > Apodida > Chiridotidae > Chiridota > Chiridota heheva. The sequence goes on along the minus strand of JAIGNY010000288.1, from coordinate 30,335 downwards.
ACAATATGACTTTATTTGGGGTCTTGGAATGTTTTTCATGATTTTGACGTAAGAATAAAGCCTTGAGAAAAAAACATTTACGACGTTGAGAATAAAAAGTATATGAGAATATATTTAGATATATTAATACAGATTTTAGATATTGCCAACATGCTATCGCCATGCATCGACTACTGTCCGAGTTCGAGTGCCAATGGTGTGGGGGTTAGCAGCGATATCCCCGAAAAAGTTGGTATTTTCTGTGGAAAATTCATGCACTTTTGGACTCAAAAAATTTAATTTAACGTGCCCAATATAGTATAGGGAAAGTTATTGATCAAAGACGTAAATTTTGTCAGGGCCTAAAAAATATGTTCTTAGGACGATTTTGGCGCCCCTTGAACACTTGGCGCCCTCTCAGAAAGCATCACTGGGGGCAGTTGTCCCTCCTGGCCCTCTGCAACTACGCCACTTCCCCTCTCTCCCCCTCTCTGTGTGTCTTGTGTCTTAGTTCATGTATTTAAATACAAAATCGCACAAATGTCTAATATATTATTACGGAAGAACCTTTTTCTGAGAAAGTGCCCTTTTGAAATCTAAAAACATAATAAGCACCTGAAATGTCAAATCTTGTTGAACCGACGGCACCAATCTGAACCGATAGATTAAAATCTGAACCGACGGATTAAAATATTGCGGAGGGAGTATCTCACCTCTCGCCACTCCCCTCCCCTTTTGGCTATGCCACTGCTATATGGCATCCTTTCAAAAGAGACATTTAGTTGCAATAGAGAATGTTCAGCGACGTGAAACTAAGTTAGTTCCTGTATTAAAGAATCTCTCCTACCAAGATCGTTTGCAGAGACTCAAGCTACCTACCTTTCCTTCAGAAGACTAAAGGTGACATGATTGAAGTCTTTAACATATTAAATGGTTACTATGATCCTAGAGTATCCTCCATTCTCAATCTCCACACTTCTGTCACTGCTACATGTGATTCATCAGCTCTTTCTACTTGACCAACACAGAATTGCGTCGTTACGTCATCATGTAGTTAGTCATTGGAACTCCTTAAACAACACTATCGTTACAGCACCGTCCAAGCATCAATAGCTTTAAAACCGTCTGGACAATTTCTGGAGCTCAGAGCCGTCAGGTTTGACCATGAAGCTGCCCTATATTAATCAGTTCAACACCAACACAGATCCGGAACTTGAGGTTTTGCAACCTGTATCTAGTAACATCCTAAGGTATTCTAAAAGTATCACATCAAGCCTAACATCGGATTCTCTTGGAGATGGCCTCTTGTCTGTGACTCATTAAATAAATACAAAAATTGTAGGAATTATTACTAATTTGTTTTGAAACTGCATATCATAAACAGTGATTAAGTCTTGTCTTAGGTGCCTTATACCACCCCCAAAATATATATTGAGCTACTACATAATTGATGTTCTAGTTTTAGTTCTTTTGAAAATTAAGTTATTTTCATATTGTAACATACATCGATTTATTTTGCTTAAGTTTCCCTTGAGGTAAAGCCCAACTGCGTTAACGCGCCACTATGTAGTTTAGCCTATATGATTAACTTTTTATGGTTATTTATAACTTAATGACACTGATTATTCACCACAGGATTATCACAGAGACTGAGACGCGCAGAGGGGAAAATTAACATGAGATTTTTAAGATTTTAAAGAATAGAGAAAAATCCTCAGGAAATTTCCCGAAATTAAGGAAATTTAAGGAATTTAAAGAAATGAGAAAAATACTCAGGAATTTTCCCGAATTTAAGGTAGGTTCAAACTTCAAAAGACAAAGCGCGGGTCTCTTTCAATCTTATCTACAAAGAAGTATCCACAACCTAGGTAAAATCTACCAACAAATGGAAATAATCTGGAGAGGTGTTTTCCTGTTTAAATTCTGAGCAAGGTAATTATTAGGGATGCAAATTTGATTCATGTAACGAAAACTGTACAGTTGGGATTTTAGGCCTAACGTTACTATCATTAAACTGCATCCGGAGCCTAACGTAATGCGTTAGCTTAGGCTTTAACTCGAGTCAACGTTAAGTTGTGGGCCTAACGAGTAACGTTAAATGTTTTACACAACTTAATAATTATGTTAGGCCCTATGCCTAGGCTGGGCTAGGTAATTTATTTCGGTAGGACCTAAGCTTACCATCTTGGACAAAGCTTGTTGAAACACTTTGTGAAAATATGTGATGCTTTTCAATTTCATTAACCTTTCTAACGTAAAAAAATTCCTTTTTTTGACCACTTGAGATTTGCTGGAGACTCCCTTCTTTCGTGTATAAGCTACGATAGGCCTAGTCAGAAACTAAAGAACATCTGAAGAAGCAGCTGCTGCAATTACGTCAGCACTTTCTTATAGTTTGCAGCAAATTGTTAACTAGATTGTCTTGACGAATACTCATCTAATCGGTCAGACATCCTCCATGCATTTAAATAACGGTGGAAACCGCGATACATTGACTCATCATAGTCGCTAATGTTAGGAACACCTGCAGAATAAACATTTGCAACGACTGTGAAAACTCAGACATTTGCAAACATTTTCCAAGAAATTTGTATTTTTTTACCTCATTCATTTTAACCTGCAAAAGTTAAGCTACATGACTAAAAAAAGAGCTTTTAGTTTGTTTGTACATGATCCTCCCTTACGGGAACTCGGCAAGCTATAGCCTGCATAGCAGATGCCAGTCTTGTGCGACCAGGACTGAAGTGGATGAACACCAGGTTTTCACCCTACTCTTTTCGAGAGAACCAGGCAGGGTGTGACTGTCCTACCATCGGGACCGACAGCTTATCGTCCCCTCCAAAGGACGGCGAGCACGATTCAACCATTGCCACTTTTTTCAACAACTGAATGAGGAGCAGGAGCTGCAAACGACGTACTGTACTTCTGTTTTGATGATTGGCGTATCTGTCTGCATAGCTGTGAGAAACTGGTTAGACCTGTCCCAGGCTTGAACCGGGCATCTCAGTTGTGTGCTCTACCAACTGAGCTACCTGACTCCTAGTATGAACTCTTAAATCTTAAAAGCTTGGGCACATAAAAATACATTAAATAACTATGAACTAAAACCTGTAAAAAGAAGAAACTTTCACCTACCTCGGTTGCTACCTTCTCACATTAGGGTAGTTAGGTGCTTTTTTATTTCTGGACAGATCACTACATTTCTTACATGTATGTGTAGCTGAGTTATAATGTCAGATATAATCTTCTGCTCTTCGTTTCTTTTAGAAATGCTCCATTTCTGGAGAACACAGATCAGAATTCTGGAAATTATAGTGGACAAATCATTGAAGATTAAAATAAGAAATAAATGGCACACTATTTGAGTCATACAGTGTTGAAAATACCGTCCAATCTGCTGGGCAGCTTGTGTGGAGTGGTCAGGGAAGCTCTCACACAAGCTAAGGAAAATCAAGGTCACTGACTCAAAATGTGTAGTGAGTGCAAAGTGCAAAATAAGACTGCAGATCAAATGGTTGAAAGGAAAAATACATGTGTTTATTGTCTCTTTCTTATTTATTGACATTGATTGTCATATATTCATATTTACAAGAACTTCAGATAATTTATTGATCACTCTTAAGAACAATTATTTTAAGGTCTGTCAAGGATACATCAGAACTACATGAAATTCGTATGCACTTCCCAATTTGCAGTAACTTTGAGAAGAAATATTTAAAAAAGCACAATAAATTTTCACACCTTCAGCTGTTAAATTGCAAATTGTGCTTTGATAAAAAGAGGGGGAAAAACATTAAATAATTTTGTTGTTATCAAATTGTTGTTTCATATTTTATTCTGTTCATGATTCGCAGTTAAATTTGTTCACTTTCAATAGAGATGGAAATCATCAACCTTAAAAAATATGTTAGGTCAATTGCAATTTGCGAGAAATTAAGTTGAGAAATAATTTTTAAATAAGGGCAGCATTCAAACAAAACTTTTGACAGAAAAAATGGTTTGAAAAATTTCATCAAACAAAGAGAAAATGATATTAAAACATTTATGGATTAAAGACTCATGTATGTCAACAGAAAATATGTTGAAAATAAAAACAATATTGAAAATTTAATAATAAATAAAATCATCTGCTAACATGCACAATCAGATTAAAAACAACTGAGTTACATGCATGGTAAAGAACAAAAAGGTTAGTGAAAACTAGTGTTAACATAAGCCAAATTAAATCCTTATCACCAAATTAAAAAAGAAAATAATCATCAAGAAAAAGTTTAAATCGAAGAATAAATTAGGAGTTTGACTTGCCATGGGATTGAAAAAATGGCTGATATCTAAAAACTAAGGAGCCTAATTAACATTGTATCAAATAAATAATGATAATTAGCCTATTCCCAAAATTTCCTTTTCAAGTATAGAATTAGAAAAAGGTTTGTTTTATTAAACATTGGTAGAGCTAAAACTTGTACCTTCAATGCACAAATGTGCAGTAGGTCTAGGGACACTGCCAAAATTACACCTTAAAATTATAGCTAACAAAAAAAAAAAAAAAAAAAAAAAAAAACTATGAAAAGGTATTTTGAAATTATTAAATAATTAATATTGTTTTCATACATTAGCATTGATAAAAAGATTCTTAAAATCATTTTAAAACAAATAAGGTCAAAACGTAATGTTATTATGATCGATCAGCTGATTTCCTTTCCACAGTGATGCACACACAAAATCCGTAAACACTGTTGTTGTTTGCAGTTTCAACACACCAACATAATGAAAAATCGTCAGAAATTAAAAATCAAATTGGGGTTAGATCTTGCATTGATTTTCCAAAAAATAACTAGTGAAAACACTTCGAAAATGCATGCAAAATACGTGTTTCAAAAGTTAAATCGATGATAACTCAGCGATGATGCGACGCTACAAGATGGCGTAATGTTTTTAGAAAATGTTTAGAACTTTGACCTATGTCAAAGTTCCCAGATTTTCACCGAATCCCATTTATAAAACACTACGTCATGACCATAACAAGACTTGCGCATGGCCATTACGGGTGTAGTATATGTCACCCACACAAGTTCGAACCCAGAACTAATCGAAAATCCTTCCAAATTTCGCAGTTTCTTTGGAATAGTTCAAGAAATTATGGTACAATCGGATAATATAAGGTCTTTTCTCTAATTATGGAGTTTTTTACGATCATACATCTTAAAAATCCAAAGATATAAGATTAAAAATGTACTTTATCACAATCGATTCACACACAGTGCGAAGCCAAGTGGGCACTTGTCCAGTGGGTCACGTGACTACTGTTATCTACCCTACTCACAATCGTGTGCACCGAAGAGAATGTACCTAATTATTTCAAATTCTATCAACATCAGCTATGCCAGCCTAAAGTAAATAAGGAACACGGGCGTGTAAAAAAAAAAATGTGCATCTAAAACAAGTGCACACTTCCATTGACTTTACTGATTGAAGATAGTATTAGTAATAATGGCATATAGGAAATATTTAAGACATCTAATTAATGACATAAATGACAAGTATACATTCATGTTTTTTTTTGCCAAATGCGTCCTAAGCAACTGGAAGGTGGCAATCAAAATAATGAATGGAGAGGATACTTTCATGAACTGTTTGGCAACTGGAAGCCTCAAAAATTTAACTGAAGCCAATCAAATTTACCTCAAGTTTAGGCCTACTGCCATACATTATTAATTAAAATTGTAGTGAAAATTATTATGAGGTGTACTGAAAACTAATTAAAGAAGCACAATAAAGGAGTTTCCCGTATAGTTCAATGTTGTTCCCAATCATAGGTTTCATTCTGGTACGACTGCACGCGAAATAGGCAAAGAGCGAGTCAAGAAGAGGGCAACATGGTCATAAAACTTTGGGTATGCATTCATCTGAAAGTAAAAAAGCACAAATGATGAGAAATGAGAAATGATGACAGTTTTTATATCAAAACAGCCATTTTTCAAAGCATAAAAAGAGTTTTGAGTATCACAACCGTTACTTTATAGCAAGGGGGAAAATAACGCCTAAAATAAATATCACAAAGGGCACTTTTGACCCAAGAAATGGATGCACTTGAAAGTCGATCCTGCGAGATCAAACTATGTTGTTAACCAGTGCTTATGCCATATCTAGAATGTTCCAAATTTGTCTTTGTGTCGACCTATTCATGTACTTTGGAAAAACTAAATATGAAAGGAATTTGACTTCCTTCAAACTCAATTCACCATGCAGAACTTCATTATTGAGGGCCGAAAATACTTGCCCTCAATAAAAAAACAACAAAAAAAACAACGGAAATGGCCCATGTATCGTGCTCGCTTCAAACGCCACTGAATTTGTTAACGGTTCAGGGGATTCATAACAAAATTTGGTTGATGATCTACCTTCCTTCCTACCCTTCTCTCCTCCTGGGATTGATGGGCCCCTTGACTATTTCCATACTGTCCATGATTAGTTTGGTTGTGATTTATCTATCAACACACTCAATGAAATGCTAGGTGTCCGGTCCCCTCCTGTTTTGAATCCCGTCTGTCTTTTGTTAGTTTCGCTAATTGGAATGTTGTTGTCAAAGTGTTGATGAAATGTGATATCTTTGAACATGCGCCCTTGATTGCCCATTAGGCAGAAGGTCACAATTCACCAAAAAAAAGGTTTTGCTATTAAAACATTTCTTGTATGTTGGCTCCTCATGCCCATAGCCGAGGTGGGGGAGGGGGTAGTCAGAACGAAGGAACCCCCTTTTGTTGAGAAAGTGCCCTCTTGAAAACTAAAAGAATAATAAGCATCTGAAATTTTAAAGTTTGTTGTCCTGTCATACGAAAAACGGACCACCCCTTTCAATTTCCTTGCTACAGGTCTTCCCCTGGTTCGGCGTAGATATAAGAAAGCTGGCCTCAATTTTTCTTCCAAAATCATGTAACAGAGGAACCAGGACCATGCGTAAAACAACAGAAAACTTTTTGGGACCTTCCATGATCTGCATTGCAGCTCTAACATATTACATACCCCAAATACTTTCTTTTAAAAGTGTCCTTATCTTCAGATCTTACTGTTCTATTTCTTCTAGATTAAACGTTCTTCAGAAATACTGCTCGGAAAATACTGTTCCATCAACAAAACAGGTATCTATAATTAATCCATTCTGATAAAAATAACTGCAGCGCCATCTGTGGCCTTATAAAAATCATGCTGCGCGGCGCGGCCGCGGCGGCATGTGCCTCCAGTTTGCCTGCGTTATATTTATTAGTACGCATATTGGCGTTGTGCACCCTAGTTAATAAAAAAATATATAAAAAAGGTTCCAAGAGCGAATGGTTAAACTGAAAGGAGTGTATAATATTGGCTTACAATTTTTAATCATTTCAGATTACTGACAAGTTTTAATTGCTAACAAGATTAACAGGAGAAGTTAACTATATATTTTTATGTGCCGTAAGTACAGTAATTACAGCGTAACCGGTGACATAAATAGACTGTGTAGTCATGATTTTAGGTCCGAGGTGATTTCCTTGTTAAAAGAGATAAAACGGAGTCTCACTCTGTATTGCATGTAGTGCGTAGCATGTAGGGCATACAGAGGGAGATGTTATCTCACTAAACGCAGACAAGGGCTAACATTAGTTAGGCTACTTTTCTTTTGTTAAATTTGTAAATTATTCTGCATGAATAACGTTAGAAGTCATTATCAATTGCCTGATTTTTTCTATATCTTCAAATTCCCTAACATTACTCATTAGGCCTAGTGTCATTCTTATACAACTTAGCAGTAAAGTCAGTTAAACTTACTTTTGTTCCAAGCATCACGTTTCTCTTGCCGGCCTCCCAAAGTCAGCTACGATCCATAGCCATACAGAGTACTCCCTGTAGTATCGTCAGATTGATGCCAACCAAGTTAGTATGGCTGCCGTTAGTGATGGCTGGCCATCCAAGGGTACTACAAATCCTAAACCAGACCCCTAGCTTGATTTAAAAGGGGTAGGGTGCTAGATTTCTTGAGGGGCGCGCAAAGTGCTGCGTCTTCTTGGCATGGGAGTTCAGGGGCTCAATACCATGGTCAAGAAGCTCTGTGGATTTTAGCTACTGTATAATCATACCTCAGAATGAGACTATTCTGACTGACAAGGACCATTCATGAGCCAAACAGGACAATTGCTTACTATGCTATCATTCTGTGTTCTGTATCCATGTAAGGTATTTCATTTATGAGGTTAATTAAGATTATTAATCAAAAACAAAAAATTATCATGTAGGGCAGGTGGACCCCAGGGGGCAGAGCGGACCCCCAGGGGGCAGGGCGGGCCACCCCTGTAAAACAGCAAAGCTCAGGGCTGCTATACCCTCCTGTACTGTTTTAAGCTAGGTGTTAAAAGTATAGGAAAATCTCAGTTTTAAGATCTTTATGAAAACAAAACCATTTTATCGTTTGAAGTCCATCCATGTCTTCAAAAACTGTTTTTAAGGTGATTTTAGTTACCTCTATCAAAGTATTTTGGACCAGGGTTCTAGCTAGACAAGTTTGAGTGCCGGGCTCCAGTGATAATCCAGGGTGACATCCTAGACCCCCCTCCCATGAAGAACTGTTCAAATTTAGTCCACTTCTATTGACAAATTGTCAATGAAAAAGTGTTTTTTTTTTTTTAACGGAATGCTAGAAGGATTTACAAAATATTTTTTATGTACAATAGATATTCAAAATACAATGGATATTCAACTGTCAAAGTTCCCCACCCCCACCCCGTCCCCCACCATCACCCCTCCCCATCCCCACCCCTCCCCACCCCTCCCCACCCCTCCCACCCCACCCCCTCCCCACCCCTCCCACCCCACCCCCCCCACCCCTCCCACCCCACCCTCCCCACCCTCCCCACCCAACCCCCTCCCCACCCCTCCCCCCCCTCCCCACCCCTCCCCACCCCTCCCCACCTCCCCCCACCCTCCCCAAAAAGTACAAACCTATGCCGAATCTCTTCTCTCAATTCCCATTGTTTTTCATTTTGCCCAAACTTTTTACCCCTTTTATTTTCGTCCCCAGTATCGTCTGACGAAAGCCACGCGGCACATGTTCCTATGAACTACGATTCTATCAATATAAAATCCTTCACGATACAAATCAAAAGAAAATCGACCAGTCCATTATAATGTTAAATGTATATAGGGTTTATAACAAATGTGATTGGTTAGTTACATATGGACCGGTCAATAAGCACGCCTTGGGGGTGTAATTTTTACTTTGTTAAAGTGTGTTTGTATGGTAAGTGACGGACTTGGCAAGCTGCCAGCAGTGATTCACAAGGATTAAAACATGAACCTGAACTGTGTGCATGTACATACCTTTGTGCAAAGAGCTTCGTATGTGGTTGATTTTATGATAATACAGTATGTACATTCAATTGCGTTAAATTCCTATAGTTCAGTTGTTTTGATCGGAATTTATTGTGCGTAATGTATTTTATGTTATGTGTGTAAATTAGCGGATGACATGAATAGAGCGAGAATAAAACGAGATCTGTTTAAACACTTAATTATTTAACGGAATTGAACTTTTGAGTGCTGGGCGGAAGAGTGAATCTTAGAGCCGAGTGGTGGGCGGGAATTGTGAGTCCTGGGCGGGCCTGCCCAGCACCGCCCACCGTAGCTAGAAGCCTGTTTTGGACTACTTTTCTTTCCAAAAAAAATCAGCTCCCTCAACCTTCGCCTCCTCTCCAATACCAATGGCAAACCGCTATGCTTTCCTCAAAATCTTCAGGCTCACCATTCGTGCCAAGCTTGACTATGGCAACATTGTCTACTGTGTCACTCACAACTCTTACTTCGATCACATCAACACCATCCAAAATGAAGCCCTCAGGCTTTATCTGGGTGCCTACAGGACCTCCTAAATCACCAGCCTTCATGTTGAAGCCAACGAACCCCCCTTTTCTGCTAAGGTGTAGAAAGCTTAGCTTCAGTGCTCTTAGAGCCCTAACCAACACCCAGAACCCTGTTTACAATCTCATTAGGTACCCCAATTTCTCCACCCTCTTTGGTAGGACTAAAACTCTATCCCTTCCGTTCAGCTTACGCATCAAATCAGATCTCTATCTCGGCATTAATCCCACCACTCTCAGCACTATCTCTTGGCCGACTTTTCCTCCCTGGGCCACCCCCCTCCCTACTATTCACCCAGGCCTTTCCACTCATCACAAAACCCAAACCCACCCTAACCTCTTCATCAACCTCCACAACCAAATCAAAAACCAACTTTCAATCTACACCTCCATCTATACTGATGGCTCCAAGGAAAGCGACAAGACAACTGCTGCTGCCGTCATCCAAGATGTCACTCTCAGTAGCAGGCTTCCCGACTACTCGGCTCGAGGCCAGGGCCATCCTTCTTGCCCTTAACTTTATTGAGTACTCTCCGCTCAGCCACTTTGCCATTTTCCCCGACTCCAAGCTGTCCTTACTTCATTACTCAGTCTTAATGGGATAACCCTTCATCTCACCTCATCCTCCGTAAACTCCTTTCGCCCCCGCTTCCCCTGTTCCCCCCATTCTTCTCCCCATTCTCCCCACAGGAAACATTATTTTCTTCTAGATGCCCAGCCATGTTGGCATCCCTGGCAATGACAAGCTTGCCCTCAACCTTCCCCTATCCCTTTTCCAAAACCCTTTCTGACATCAAACCGCTTATCGCTTTTCTTGTTCGTGGCTGCTGGCAAACCTCACTGGACTCCCAAATTGATAACAAACTCCACATCATCCATCCCACCATTCCGATCAAACCCACCATTCCAATCTTTCCCGTGTCGACAACGTCCACATTACCCACCTTAGAATAGGTCACAAACACCTCACTCACTCCCACCTCCTTATTGGCTCCCCCACCCCTCTGCAACAATTGTCATTGCACCCTCACAGTCCATCACGTTCTCCTTGCTTGCCCCCTGTACAACATTCCCAGAGCTTCCCTTGCTCCAAAAAAAAACCTACGGATAAAATGATCTCCTTCCTTCATCATGCTTCCCTCTACAACCATATTTAGTCCTCTCCCACCCATCTCTCTCTACTTTGTTTTTTTCACCCATACACCTCTCTCGATCCCAGCTTTCTGGCTTTTAGTTCTCATGTTTCTCTCAATCTCCCCCTGTTTTCTCTCATTCCTACCTCTGGAATGATCTGACCATTCAGGCACAATTTGACCCTTGCTGTCATGGTGCCATTCAGCCCTCATCAAACAAACAAACATGCACAACAAATGCACTATGTTGTGACTTTTACGTGTTACCCCTAATTCATTTCATGCTAAGTAATACTTAACTTTTGTTTTAATAACAGTGGCCATCAACCTTTTCTTTTTAAAAGTTTGTTATAATTCTCAATGCAGGCAACAACTTTGAAAACTTCTTATTATTGTACAGTATATTGTTAATAAAACTACATACTGTCAGCTTTTTTCCAAATAAAAATGCCTGTGCAAACACACACCTATTGGCAGTCTCTAAATCACATATTGTATGCCTATGACCCATTGGATTGAGTTTTAAATACAGTACACAACATAACAACTTATCATCCCATATTGAAAAATATAAAGATTAATCTTCCTAAATTTTACAAGTTGTTTAACAAATAATGCATAAATAAAAAAAAAATATGGGCTAATATATTTAAAGGTATAAAAATATTTGTGAAATAGTGAATGAAATAAAAATTAAAACAGGTAAGCCTATAGCATTATGTTTAGGCTAAGCTTATCAGCTGATTTGCATTGATGTTGTTTTATTGAATCAATTGATTTAAAGTTGAATTTCAATATCAAACAAATTTGATAGGCCTACCATAAAAAGAAAATTAATTGAGAAACATCTAGGAAGAGGTTGATGTCATAATAATATAGAAAAAAAAAAGTATAAGTATCAAAGCCTATATCAGCTTGTTAGTTAAATATCATTCTGTTACCATTGACACTCATTTGGCATCTTGACCGGTAAAGTTTGAAGCCATATGGAAACAAAAGTTACACTTATTTCTTCATAAACTTGAATATATCATAATGATATAAATCAGGGAGTTGCCATTTTCTACTGGCAACTTCCTGTATAAATGAACTATAGTATTATTTGACATGAAGGTAAATTATTTACTTACAACACATTTGTTTCAATAGCTGTAGGCCTACCTCAGTTATTGAAATGATTGTATTCACTGAATTAACCTATCGTCAGCCTGATGAAATGTGCAATATTAAAGGTTCTCTGATTTAAGCGCTGCTCATCTTTCAATGTCAAATACTTTTAATATTTGTTCTTGAACATCTTTTTGTATAAAATATATAGTAATTGTTTAGTGTAAAACACTGAAAAATATTTTAAATTTAAGAGTTGGCTTAATGGCAATCCATGAACAGTTTTAGCTTTAAAGCATTATACTTAGGTAAAAAAGCTAGGCTTAATAAAAAGTCCATTGGATATATCATAATGATAGTTTAACAAAGATTTAAACAAGTGAAATATGTGTTCATAATATTTCTGTACAATGAAAAAGAAAACATTGCTGTAAGTTGTATTTAAAGGATGCCTGACAGTAACTTGCATATAACCATGACCAGACCCCTAGCTTGGTTTTAAAAGGGGCGGGGTGCTAGACTTGTTGAGGGGCACAATATTGTGCGCACGAAGTGCTGCGTCTTTTGGGCGTGGAGTCCAGGGACCCCTTAAGGCTCAATCCCCTGGTGAAGAAGCTCTGGGATTTTAGCTACAATCATACATCTCAGAATAAAGCTATTCTGAATGATAAGACCAGTCATTATCCAAACAGGACAATTGTTTACTATGCTATCATTCTGTGTTCTGTATCCATGTAAGTATTTCATTTATGAGGCTAATTAAGATCATTAACTTAGAAAAATATATATATATATATATTTTTTTATTTCTCATGAGGGGTTGGGTGGACCCTAGGGGGCAGGGCAGACCTCAGTGGGAAGGGCAGGCCATGGAGGTGCGGGGCGGGCTGCCCTGTAAAACAGCAAAGCTAGGTGTCTGACCATGACATTAAAACTTAAATTGTAATAACTTGTCATTGCATCTGAGGTGATTAATTGTTAATAGCAAATTTATTAGGACCTATGCACTCTCTTTCAGTAATTATAAGGCAGAATACTTCGCAAATGAAGTGAACTAAATTGTGGTGTTTATTATACCTGAAATCAGCAAACTTTGTGAAGTGAAAATGATGAAAGTATAGTAACTGCAGTATTTACCTTAATGCTAATGTTTCTTTTTCTTATTATTTAATTTTTATAAAGTTACTTTTAAATTCCTTGTTAAAACATTTAGAAAAAAATAAAGTTTTAGACAGGGACAGGGTGGCACTAGGCAGTTGTAGGGTAAATCTAGTTAACTTCAGGAGAAAATTTATAGTCAGTGTAAGCTAAGATAAACAATATTTGTGACTGCTCAGTCTCCCTTCATAATTCAGTTGGGATATCTTTCAAGAAATTTCTTTAGGGATTTTGAAATACCCCTAACAGCAACAATTTATTTTTTTGATTGAATTATTCTTCTTAGACCAAACAGTTGTCATTTTTGTCTAAATTGACATTTAATCTAGTACTAGTAGGCCTACGCCTGCCGCGGAAATATCCCCAGAGTACATTTAATGTTAGCCTTGGCCTACATCAAAATTTGTTAAGACCAGCGATGCGGCATGTTCAAGATTTGACCAAAAATCAATTCAAATTTTTCATACGTACGCCAGAACCCATGTATACTGAGTATAAACAGACCTATTCTATGGTAAAATCATGCTAATTGCTAAAGGTTATGCCATTCTTAATTTTAAATTATCTTGCAGAACTGGAATCAACGCAAGTGGTAGGCCTAAACTTAGTGCAAAATGATTCAACGTTAATTCTGTAATTTATTACTTTTGTTCTTAATGATAATGGTTCCCGTCCTCCAAAAAATTAAAAAAATTTAAAAGAAACTTGGCTGGTTTTCATGTCTGCACAACGCCATTTAATCTAGGTCTAAATGGAAATGTTAAAACAGCAATTTTCAGTCGAATGAAAAATGTCAACGCCATTTATTTTAGGTCTAAACGGAATCGTTAAAACAGCAATTTTCAGTCGAATGAAAAATGTTTTCAAAACTCGCTCTCTATCGTATCTTGTCGTTTTCTCGTTTTGGCCCAATCGGTGCGCTATCACTCAGTCACTTGGCCCGTTACACTGCACTGTCCAGTGGTCTCTCATGGTTGTCCATGCTGGAACAAGTATGGCGTCCATAAATGCATCATGATTTTTGTACAGAAGTTTTGGCTCTCGGCCTTTGGCTTGTACGTAGTATAGGTTAATGACATCACGCTTTCTGGATAGGCCTGTCTGAAACAGGAAGAGAAAAAGTGGGTGATAAATATGTAATGAAAAATGGTGTATTGAAGTATATTGGGAAATTCAATCATATGGTAGTGGTGCCAAGTCATGTATTACATGATGTAATTACTCATTACCACTGTTCTCCCACTTGCCCTCATTTGGGTGTAAGAAAGACTCACCAAAATTTGTGAAAAGTTTTGGTGGAAGAAAATAGAAACATTTATCAAGAAGTGTAGAGTATGTCAGTTGTGCCTAAAGTATCAAAACCCTTCAGGGTACATTGAGTCCACAATCAGTTTTTTTCCATGGGAGGTTGTTGCTATGGATCTAATCAGGCCATTCCCTGAAAGTCATGGAGGTAATCTTTATGTTCTTGTATTGGCAGACCATTTAAAAAAATTCTTTGCTGTATCTGTTAAAAACAACTACCGGAATAGAACAATGATTAAGCCTAACATTCATAACATGCTAATTATAACCAAAAAATGTCCAATGCATCTTACACACAAGCCAAAAACAGGATCGAAACATTTGGGGAAGAAAGATGTTCCCGCGCAGGTTCGTATCCTGCCGATTATGCCAATGTAGGGATCCACCTTAAATAAAGACAAACTTTACTTCACAAGGGACTACATGTAGTAACTGACCCCCTGTATTAATACTATTCTCCTGTTACCTGATAATGCAGTGCCAAATACAATACAACATACGGAATTCCTCCACATCAGGTATACAATAAAAATACCTAACAGGCTTAACTCAATAGAAATACTTCATACCCTACAATTTGTAATTTAATTAGCCTAACAGTTAGGCCTAATGTTACAGTAGTAGTAATATTTAAGAATTTTAAGTACAGTGTTATTGATGCTGCCACTATCCTCCTTCCCTGCCTCATGATCTTAACTATCCTCCCTTCCCCAATCAATGTTGACTGTTTGTATTAGGCCTGGCTTAATTAATGTTTTTTTCTTGTGTGAAAATGATGTTAAAACAGAAATAAATCCAACACAGTTAAGAGGATCAGGAAGGAGGGGGGGGGGGAGTACAATTCTGAGAAAAATACTGAAGATATATAGCCCCAGACTAAAGTTTTTTTCTTGCGCGGGAACCCAAAAACGAACGTTCAAAATGCGCAGATTATCTTGGGAAATGCAAAGTTGAACAGTGAATATGCACGGAAATTTTCACTGAATGAAAATAAATTGACATAAATTTGACCTTGTTAGGTTTCTGATGGATGAACTAGACATCAAGCCTCATCACCCATCATGTTGTGACATCTGAATTTGTTGCATCGAACGATTGACACAGTTCCATCAGAAATAATGGCATCCTTTGAAAACTTGAGTTTTCAAAATTGAGTCGCAGTTTAAAATTTGCAAAAACTATACAGAGGCTTATTTTTAACAATTTTTTACGATTTATAAACTTCCCAAAAAAATATTCCATAGTGACCATGTTTGGACTGCCAAGCCTCAATGAGGTACCAGGGAGCAATTTGTTTGTAAAAAATTGATTAGCACTTTTGCTACTCATTTCATAAAATGATTAGCAATACATTACAATTGATTAGCAATAAACAAAGATACATACAATTTATATTATACACTGCTACGCGCGCAAATGGCTCTTTTTATTCAATGCACATCTTGCAGTTTTCCCGCTATTCAGTTACGGAAATGCTCTCCCTCATATAAGTTAAGTTGAACAGACTGTAGCCCAGACCCACTGCACTACACACGTTTTCTAGGCCTAGCCTACACTATGTACAACGGCACTGAAAGGAATCCCCAGAGCAATTCCAAAAGTGCGTTAGTGCCGCGATTTCTTAAGAAAGTGCATACAATGCGTTGTTTTTACAAACTGTATTTTACTGAATTTTTAAAAAATATCAATCGACAAGGAAACAATCAAAAGTTTTAAAAGTCAAACAAATTAATAAATTCCAATGTTAAGCAAAAGTGATATTCAATTTT
Organism: Chiridota heheva; assembly: GCA_020152595.1. Taxonomy (NCBI): domain Eukaryota; kingdom Metazoa; phylum Echinodermata; class Holothuroidea; order Apodida; family Chiridotidae; genus Chiridota; species Chiridota heheva. Next base: position 14,000 of record JAIGNY010000288.1, on the reverse strand, counting down.
AATACAAATTTCATGACCGAGGGGTGAAGAGTGCTAATTGTCTTGCGATCATTATTCTAAAAGAGATGTGTGTACACTGTCACACTGTATGATTAAGTCTGTTACCATTTTGCAATGGAGAGTTTTCCGGCCGTGTGAAACTTTTTGATGCAAGATTTTGTGCAATTTTCAGTGTTTGTTTTTAATTTTAAGACCTGTGATAAGTAAATTCAAGACCAAGATAAGTAAATTTATTAATGGATTCATATGTTGGGAAACCATTTGAACTTATTTTTTGTTATTTTTTCAATTTGAAGCTGAAAACTCCATACAGTAATAGGGAATTTATTGTATCGCCATTTTGCTAAGCAAGGTAGGGAAATGAATCACTATGCACACTTTTTGCATTGCAAAGTGCGAAGTGAACCCGAACAAATTGCTTCCTGGGTACTAGTAAGAAGGCCTCAAACTTGTGGTAGAATACATGATTAAGGGTCCCCAGCTTCCATGAGGCACCCATAGGTCTTAGGCCTACTGTACGTGGTAATGTATTGTTACTAGTGCTGTCATGACATATCGATTAACGTGATATTGCGATATCTCTTTTTCCATGACATAAATATGCCTTGTGACATATCGGGATACCAAAACTAATGCTCAACTAAGAAATATTCACGCAACTAGGCTATGTACTTTGTACGTTACAATTTAACATTACAGTACTAAAAATCTAAAAGACAAGTTTAGGCTATTAAAAATGTGCAAAATGCTGTGAAAATAAAAAATAAAAATCATGCTCATGCTCATGTCATCCCACACTGGCACGCTCCGATGTAAGTTAGCAAAAGAATGAAAAATTGGCCCAGATCATGCCTCTCAGGCTTTCACTTCGATGATTTATGGTCACGTTGGCTGAATCCATTTTTAAATGCCAACCCACCCTGTTCCACATACCATTTTCAAAGGAGGAAAATAAAGGTTCAGTCCTTTTCCGGGAGCTTGATCTCCCATTCTCTGTACCACAAGGGGTTATGCGGGCCCTGTAGAAAACAATTTTTCAGGATACATTGCCATCAATACTCAAGAAGAAGTGAGACAGGTAGCCATTGTAGGGTACGCTGACGAACATGCATACTATAACTCTTTCAAAGCAAAAACACATTGTATTAACCCTTACTCTACCAGCACTGTTTTGAAAATGCGCTCGGGAGGCGGGGCCAAAGACGGGGCACCCAAAACGGCGATAATATCGCTGCGTGGTAGAGTAAGGGTTAATCAAGGCGTGATTATTGAAGGGTCCTCTGTCTTTCAGGCAGAAAAATCGGGCCCCTTCCGCTTTCGGGACCCGCTGGGCCGCCCACCGATCATGCTGCCTATATTTTCGGTTGGCGATATATCGCGGGTTGATTAACCCTTACTCTACCAGCACTGTTTTGAAAATGCGCTGGGAGGCGGGGCCAAAGACGGGCACCCAAAACGCGATAATATCGCGTGTGGTAGAGTAAGGGTTAATCAAGGCGTGATTATTGAAGGGTCCTCTGTCTTTCAGGCAGAAAAGTCGGGCCCCTTCCGCTGGGACCGCTGGGCCGCCACCGGATCATGCTGCCTATATTTTCGGGCGCATATGTCGCGGGTTGATTAACCCTTACTCTACCAGCACTGTTTTGAAAATGCGTCGGGAGGCGGGGCCAAAGACGGGGCACCCAAAACGGCGATAATATCGCCGCGTGGTAGAGTAAGGGTTAAGGCTCTTGAAGATTGTGTGTCTCAAATTGGATGAATGAAAATAGACTTCAAGTTGAACAAAAGTAAAACTTGAGTATATCAAATCTGCCTTTAAATCTCAAATTCAAAAATGTATTACTAAGAGGGTAATGATAATATCAATGATGTTGTATGAAGTATTTGGGAGTATGGCTGTATTTAAAATCATCCTTCCACAAACATAAGTGAAAAATGCAGAAGTGCTATGTACAATTTGCATCGTTTAAGGGTATTACATAACCATCAAGATAGAAAGTCCCTTGCACAGTAAGTACATTCTTTGGTCATCTCTCAACTGGACTATTGTAAGTACATTATCATCAGCCTCCCCAATAATGAAATTACAAAGGGTTCAAAATTTTGCTGCCAAACTTATCCTAAATAGAAGTAAATAATAGTACAACCGAATGTTTGAAAAAATGCATTGGCATCCAATCAATTCAAGAATACTTTTAAATTATTATTTTTGTGGAAGGGCCCAGGGAATGGAACAAGCTAGTATGAACTGGCATTAAAACTTCTAGTAATTTTAGCATTTTTAAAAACAAAACTAAAAAGTCATTTTTTTCTTCATGTTTTTCAGTATTTTTATTTCTTCAAAGTTTAGTTGTTTATATGGTGTATGTAAAGTGCTGCTGATCAGGCTGGAAAGGTGCATTAAGAGGAGATTTATATCGTTTGCAATGTCTTGTTTGTCATACATTAAGCAATATTGTTTCACATAATTTCGCTTTAATATTGTTGTACTGTTTTCATGCTGCTTGACTCACATATTTTCTTTAATTGAAAGTTTGATTTCAGTCCAGAATATGGGAATATGTAGGGATTGGGCAGGGTACAGTTTGGAGAGGGGGTAAGGTAAATGATTTCATTTACATTGGCAACTCAGGGCCTTCTTTCTTTGTTGTTTAATAGATAGAACTAAAAGAGGTTGTGTTAAGTTATAAAGATTGCTGGCTTTCACATGTTTTTTTGAGTTACTGGGTGACCTCATAACCTTTTTTTGTCTTAAAATATTTGGGACAATTGGAAGATATTTTGAAGCTTGTAGTAAAATATTGTGAAAATTAAATATGAAAATATAAGTGCATTTTCAAAGCTCAAGTGATTTGAAATCATCTGTCCCTGCTAGCCCTATTTCTGTATATATACTTCCCTCAACAGGCCCATTCTCTACACTACTGTAGCTTCAAATATTCGAGCATACTCTCCTCCCGACAGTTCTTGTTATAAAAGAAGCAGTGTGGCGCAGTGGTATAAATCTGCCTAGTATTTCCAAGTCGAATCCCACCCATGGTAGTTGGAATCCAGCTGCAGCTCTGATCAAAAAAATTGTGGTCTAAGTTACAATGCACCATTAGGCCTAAAATAAGACTTAAGTAAGGCTAGTTTCCTGGGTGAGTCCATACTGGAAAGTTTTTCATACAACACAGATTTGCACCATTTTTTCGTGCTGATTTTCTGTACTATAACTTAACTTATTAATAGTATGCCAAAATATGCTGTAGGGCTCAGGCATACAGTAGTTTGTTTCCAAGCTCATTTTTGATAAAGGGAAATATATTTTAATGATTTTGGTGCCATTTGTAATTCTAGATGCACATCTTTCAATAAATAGTGTTTTTTTCATAGAAAAGTAAAGTTCTTCGCAGCCAAAGTATATTCAGGATTAGTAGGCAGCATACCTATGCAAGCCATTGCAAATTCGTAACAAGCCGCTTCAACAGATTACTTCTGTAATTTATATTGCTCAAAATGATAAAGATTATCTTCACGAAAAGGTTCCAAATTTTCAAAATATTTTTAGACAATACTATGACCTTAAATAAATCAACTTCATAAAACGTCATGAAATATCATTTTTTGTGCAAAGTTGTCCAAAAATATTTTCTGTCCACCACTACTTGCATTTCCACTGCATATGACATGACAGAGTGCTTATTTGTGTAAGGTTGTGCATCCCATCATTTTGCGCGTGTATACATGAGAGGATATGAAAGCTTATCACGCACTGGCATTTTGGTTTGTGCTCGCGATCATAGTAGAAAATGTCTTTTTGGTAATACAAAGATACTTCTTTCTTAGAAACTTGCTTTTCAAAGACCATTCCAAGTGTGCCCTAAAGGCTACCCTCATTATTCCAACCTTAGGGTGAGTAGTGTTAGGCTGCATACGAAAAACCTCCAATTTTGCATCCTTGACATCCTTGGTCATGGAACTATTAAAAATTGCAAAATAAATTTCCTAATTTCCTGCAATGACAGATATTTAAGAGATAATGGATGCCAGCTTTTCAGACTTGTCACATTGCCGCGGGATATTGGACGGTCGAGTCTGCTAGGAGCTCAACCGTCCAATATCCAGCAAAAACAGGACGGTAGGGAGAGCTGTCATGCTATTATCCCTATTCATTCACACCTATTCATATTTAAAACTTAGAAGCAAATAATGAAATAGGGGATGCAATATTTTCTTTAATGATGGGAATTTAAGAACAGAATTTACCACCAAAATTAACTGAGATCAGTAACTTTCAGGAAAAAGTCCTGAAAAAAATGACAGACTCGACCGTCCAACTACCCTAGGAAAAAGTCTAATAACCAACTATGGTGTTTATTCATATTCATGAGTTTGAAGGGGTACAGTATGCCATGCGCAAAATTAACTTTTGTTTAACGTGCACAAACTTACAGCGTTGTACACATGACATCCGTACATGTAAGATTTTGTGTTTGTGTGTATGTACAAATCCAAGTTCCCATAGGCTGTGCGTAAGATTTTATGTTTGTTTATGTTCAAATCCAAGTTCCCATAGGCTGTGCGTAAGATTTTATGTTTGTTTATGTTCAAATCCAAGTTCCCATAGGCTGTGCGTAAGATCCTATGTTTGTTTATGTTCAAATCCAAGTTCCCATAGGCTGTGCGTAAGATTTTATGTTTGTTTATGTTCAAATCCAAGTTCCCATTGGCTGTGTGTAAGATTTTATGTTTGTGTGTGTACAAATCCAAGTTCCCATAGGCTGTGCGTAAGATTTTATGTTTGTTTATGTTCAAATCCAAGTTCCCATTGGCTGTGCGTAAGATTTTGTGTTTGTGTGTGTACAAATTCAAGTTCCCATAGGCTGTGCGTAAGATTTTATGTTTGTTTATGTTCAAATCCAAGTTCCCATAGGCTGTGCGTAAGATTTTGTGTTTGTGTGTGTACAAATCCAAGTTCCCATTGGCTGTGTGTAAGATTTTATGTTTGTTTATGTTCAAATCCAAGTTCCCATAGGCTGTGCGTAAGATCCTATGTTTGTTTATGTTCAAATCCAAGTTCCCATAGGCTGTGCGTAAGATTTTATGTTTGTTTATGTTCAAATCCAAGTTCCCATAGGCTGTGCGTAAGATTTTATGTTTGTGTGTGTACAAATCCAAGTTCCCATAGGCTGTGCGTAAGATTTTGTGTTTGTGTGTGTACAAATCCAAGTTCCCATTGGCTGTGCGTAAGATCCTATGTTTGTTTATGTTCAAATCCAAGTTCCCATAGGCTGTGCGTAAGATTTTATGTTTGTTTATGTTCAAATCCAAGTTCCCATAGGCTGTGCGTAAGATTTTGTGTTTGTGTGTGTACAAATCCAAGTTCCCATAGGCTGTGCGTAAGATTTTGTGTTTGTGTGTGTACAAATCCAAGTTCCCATAGGCTGTGCGTAAGATCCTATGTTTGTTTATGTTCAAATCCAAGTTCCCATAGGCTGTGCGTAAGATTTTATGTTTGTTTATGTTCAAATCCAAGTTCCCATAGGCTGTGCGTAAGATTTTGTGTTTGTGTGTGTACAAATCCAAGTTCCCATAGGCTGTGCGTAAGATTTTATGTTTGTTTATGTTCAAATCCAAGTTCCCATAGGCTGTGCGTAAGATTTTATGTTTGTTTATGTTCAAATCCAAGTTCCCATAGGCTGTGCGTAAGATTTTATGTTTGTTTATGTTCAAATCCAAGTTCCCATAGGCTGTGCGTAAGATCCTATGTTTGTTTATGTTCAAATCCAAGTTCCCATAGGCTGTGTGTAAGATTTTATGTTTGTTTATGTTCAAATCCAAGTTCCCATAGGCTGTGCGTAAGATTTTATGTTTGTTTATGTTCAAATCCAAGTTCCCATAGGCTGTGCGTAAGATTTTATGTTTGTTTATGTTCAAATCCAAGTTCCCATTGGCTGTGTGTAAGATTTTATGTTTGTTTATGTTCAAATCCAAGTTCCCATAGGCTGTGCGTAAGATTTTGTGTTTGTGTGTGTACAAATCCAAGTTCCCATTGGCTGTGCGTAAGATTTTATGTTTGTTTATGTTCAAATCCAAGTTCCCATAGGCTGTGCGTAAGATTTTATGTTTGTTTATGTTCAAATCCAAGTTCCCATAGGCTGTGCGTAAGATTTTATGTTTGTTTATGTTCAAATCCAAGTTCCCATAGGCTGTGCGTAAGATCCTATGTTTGTTTATGTTCAAATCCAAGTTCCCATAGGCTGTGCGTAAGATTTTATGTTTGTTTATGTTCAAATCCAAGTTCCCATAGGCTGTGCGTAAGATTTTATGTTTGTTTATGTTCAAATCCAAGTTCCCATAGGCTGTGCGTAAGATTTTATGTTTGTTTATGTTCAAATCCAAGTTCCCATAGGCTGTGCGTAAGATTTTATGTTTGTTTATGTTCAAATCCAAGTTCCCATAGGCTGTGCGTAAGATTTTATGTTTGTTTATGTTCAAATCCAAGTTCCCATTGGCTGTGCGTAAGATTTTATGTTTGTTTATGTTCAAATCCAAGTTCCCATAGGCTGTGCGTAAGATTTTATGTTTGTTTATGTTTAAATTCAAGTTCCCATAGGCTGTGCGTAAGATTTTATGTTTGTTTATGTTCAAATCCAAGTTCTATTGGCTGTGTGTAAGATTTTATGTTTGTTTATGTTCAAATCCAAGTTCCCATAGGCTGTGCGTAAGATTTTATGTTTGTTTATGTTTAAATCCAAGTTCCCATAGGCTGTGCGTAAGATTTTATGTTTGTTTATGTTCAAATCCAAGTTCCCATTGGCTGTGTGTAAGATTTTATGTTTGTTTATGTTCAAATCCAAGTTCCCATAGGCTCCCAACTTAAAAACAAATTTGAATTGACTTGTTTGAAAAATAGTATGTATACCTATTGTGTTGTTTACCTAGTAGGGACCTTTAGCAGTATTTCACACAACATCATACGTGCTTCCACGCATGCTTTCTTCTTTACAATCAATCAAATAATTATACTTTTGGTTATTTTAACACAACCTACAGTTATCCTGTATCAGTTGTGTGTGATGAAATGATAATAATGATTTCCCTGTTGTTTTTGGTTCTGATGCGATGAGCATTAGGAACCTATCCGGTTAAGATGTTGTGCGTGTGTGTATGTGATGCTTAGCTTGTAATCGTGATATCTCAAGAACAATACAGTGTATTCAAGTCATACAGTATGTGGCACACTGATAGCCCATGGTCCGAAGATGTTCTTTTTTGTTTTTGGTGGTGATGGCATGCATATTAATGAGTGGGCAGGACTTAAATGTTAAAATATTTAAATGTTCATAATTCAACAACCGTTGGTCTGTAATGCTTCACACTGTATGTGGTATGATAACGTTGTTAGGTATTGTCCCCTTGCTCATGGTATACAAATGTTGAATTTCATTAATATGCATAGTGGGCGGGGCTTAATATGATTTTGCTGAAAGAGCTTGTAAATAAAATAATGTGCTTTTGTCAAATAGAGCTTGTAATCGCGATATATGTTAAGAACTACAGTGGAATGAAGTCATATGTGGCACACTGATAGCCCATGGTCCATAGATGTTTCCTGTTGTTTGTAATGGTGATGTCATGCATATTAGTGAGTGAGCGGGGCTTAATGTAAAAATCTTGAAATGTTCATATTTAACAACCTCATGTCTGTTTTGTTTCATATTTGGTATATTTATTATGTTAGCTGGTGTGTACATGTTCATGATGTAAAAACATTGAATTTCATTGATATGCATAGTGGGCGGGGCTTAATATGATTTTGCTGAAAATAGCTTGTAAATACGGTTTCTCAAGACAGGTGGACTGGATTCATGTTATATTTGGTGCACAGATAGCCCAAAGTCTGTAAATGCGCCCTATTGCTTTTGGTGGTGATGTCTAGCATATTAATGAGTGAGGCGGGATTTAATATAAAATCTTGAAATGCTTTTATTTTGACAATCACATGTCTGTTTTGCTTCATATTTGTCATAATAATGATGTTAGCTAGTGTGTACAGTATGTGTTCCTTGTATAAAAACATTGAATTTCATTAATATGCGGAAGTGGGTGGGGCTTAATATGATTTTGTAAACAAAAAGCCTGTAAACACGATATCTCAAAAACTATGAACTGGATTCACGTTATGTGTGTTACACAGATAGCTCATGGTTTGCAGATGTGCAATAATGAAATACTTCAAAAGTTTCAGGGTCACAACGTACATGTACACTGTATCTGAAATTTCACCCTGAAATAGCTGTAAAATAAAAACTAAAAAGAAAGCCATCACCATTTAAAAATATTTCATAGATAATAGTGTATACTATTGACCTGTAAAGTTTTCGAACAATCCGTTGTGCTTCTCATGGTAAAATTTGTCCTTGAATTAAGCCCGTTTTATTGAAAATTGACAACAACAAAAATTGGAATCAAGTGAAAATTTCAACATTACGGTTAACCTGTGAGATTTCTAAGTGCCGTTTTTGGATCGGATGCTTAATAGCATATAAAGGTACCTATGCATTCATGCTGGCGTGTGTATGTGCATCTGACAGCAAGCTCGTAAGCGCGATATTTCAAGAAGGACACACCAGATTCATGTCATATGTGGCACACAGATAGCCCATGGTCCATAGATGTGTCCTATTGTTTTTGGTGGTGATGTCCTGCATATTAATGAGTAGGCGGGGCCTAATATAAATATCTTGAAATGCTCATATTTTTATAAACGTATGTCTGCTTTGTTTCATATTTAGTGTAATTATGCTGTTAGCTAGTGTGTACATGTACATGGTACAAAAATGTTGAATTTTATAATATGCATAGTGGGCGGGGCTTAACATGATTTGTTGAAACGAACTTGTAAGCATGGTATCTCGAGAATGGTCAACTGGATTCATGTTGTATTTGGTACATAGATAGCCCATGTTGTTTAGATGTGCCCTGTAGTTTTTGGTGGTGATATTATGCATGATAATGAATAGGCTGGGCTTGATATAAAACAAATTGAAATGGATCACACAGATAGTCCATGGTCTGTAAAAGTGCCCTATTGTTTTTGGTGATGTCATACATGTTAATTAGTAGGTACTAGGTAGGTCGGGCTTAATTTGAAAATCTTGAAATGTTCATATTTTAACAATCACATGCCTGTGATGATGCACTCATTTTTTTGTATGTTTTGTTTTTCCAGCCAAACAAGATGACAAAACAACAGCCTCCTCAAAGGCGTTCCCTCCGAAGCCTCCACAGATCACAAATCCATCAGGTATCGACGACCAGACAACCACACCAGAATGCAAGTCACACAAGATCTACCTCGTACAACAACAGAAGACTTCCTATAAAAGATCACAACCACAGAATCAAACGACTCCAAGAACAAAATCACAGTAAAAGAGGTGATTCCTTCCAATCAGCTGTGGGCCAAACCAAAAGAAGATTAGAAGAGGAATCAGAAGAGGACAGATTGTCACGAAGGATAGATAGTAAGCTTCGAAGCAGAGCAGATGGAAGAAAACGATCAATAAATGATAACAATGATGAAATTCCCAAGAAACGGATCTGTAACAATGATCGTGTACGGTCTGACGACAGGGTGTCAAAATTACGTGAGAGCTCTCTTCGTTCTTCCATTCCTAGGGATTCAAAAGTAAACGATGAAGAAAGCTCTGTAAGAGTTCTCAGAGGAGGGTGTAAAACAGAACTTAACTCCAGTGAGAAAAAGGGTCTCACTCCTAGCTCAAAGGACAAACCGTTTTCAGATAACCAATATAGAAGACTAAGGTCTAGATTAGGACCTGGAACTTCTGATCATAGTTGTGCAGATAGTGATTTTAGTGACGATTCCAGCAGTCATCCCAACCATCTGGAAGGCGATAGCGATTTAGCAAGAATCTCTAAAACTTCAGGTAATGTCAAAAAGAGAGACAATTTCGCTCTCAATTTTAAAAAGGATTATTATTGCTATACATGCAAAATGACTTTCACTACTCGTCACCTCGTAAGAACTCATGTCTGTTGTAAGGAGAGTTTGTTAGAGGGAGGAAAGCGGAACAAGGTCAATGGTCAAAGAAGGAAATTACAATGTGATGGTCAGGATTATAAGGATGTAGAACAGGAAACTAAAAGAAATGACAGCAATTGCAACAACGAAGCTGTTCTTGTAACTTACAGGAAAGTAGGGTCTGATTTCTTTTGTAAAGAGTGTCGTCAGACTTTTCACACAATGCACAAATTGTTGTTACATGCGGACAAGTCAAGCGGGACTCATACTTTCTGCTCGAAATGTGATTTTGGACCCCTAAAGACCGCATGTGAATGGAGGAAACACATGTTAAGCGCTCATCAATTTATATGCAGAGAATGTAGCAAAAGCTTTAAATACCTTGTGAAATATTTTAAACATCGGAGGTCTCGTCATGGTAACTGTCCTATTGTAGAAGGCCCATACACATTCCACGGAGGGGAACCTATTGCTCTGAATGTTCCACTATCAGATGGTCATAAAGGTGGCATGCAGTTGTGTACGTTGTTTGCGATCAGATCTTCAGGGATTGAGTTTACTGTTCAGTATAGTAGTGATGGGTCTCTTGAGAGGGGTGACATCATTCATAAAAATGAGAGAGGGGATTTCCAAAAACCTACAGCAAATACCTTTATAGCGCAAACTGACCTTAAAAATGGGTCAATACTTTCTAGTGAACTTCAAAATGGTCCAGCCAGTTCTTCTTACGCCAAAAGTGACCCATTAGAGCAGAGAAAATTGCTTGAGTATCACATTGCATCTCAGGTCACCAAAAGAGAAACTCAATTTGTAACGTGTAATCTATGTCAGTTATCATTTAAAGGGTGGAGAGGGTTAGAGCATCATATGGCAATGTCTCACAGAATGCTTAACATGGCACACTCTTCAAATTCTTCAAACAAACTCAATTCCAAGGATGTTTATAAGGCACCTACCATAGACCAAATTGTTCAGCCATCTTGTCGAGAGTGTAATCAGGTCTTTTTGAGCGAGAAATCCTTGTGGAGACATGAACAGATAATGCACTCTGTGACCACTCCTTACAATTTAAGCCTTGTTCAGAAACTGAGAGATTCCCCACCACCAAAAGGTTCTTGTCCTTCCATGGAAAACGCTACAAGTCAAATGTGGAAATGCAATTTTTGCTACGGACTTTTTACCAGTGCTTCATCTCGCGCAAAGCATATGTCATTTGTCCATAAGAGTAAACAGGAGGCAAGTGCATCAGAATCTCAGGCCATGCAACAGAAAGACAGCTTGGACAAGGAGGATCTCCAGATGGTCACTCCTGAAGATGCTGGTCAAGGAACTTTCAATGCAAGTATGTCAATTTCTCAGGGAAAAACCATTGAATATGTGGATAATGCGGAAGAGAGTATTAGGAATAGTGTAGACAATATATCATTGGATGCAAATGCGGGAAGAAAAGTTGATGTTATTGATTTAACAATGGAGGGAAATAATGAGAGCGCATCTCATTGCCGCATAGCTGTGAAGGAGGTTAAGAAACCCTCTCCTCCCGATCCTCAGTTTTGGCATGTCCCTATTGGATGTTATCTGGGGGACATGGCCAATGTGCATCCTGTGATTAGGCAGGAGCTACTCATGTACATTGACAGGGCCTGCGAGGAATATCATGTTGACAAGATACCAGAAATAGAACCCTGGAAACCTGGTTGCGATTGGGAGATATACAAGCTCTCCCAGGATATTGCATCTTACCTAAAGTTAGCACCCGCCCTCAAGTTTCACCCACAAAGCTTTACCCAGTGCAGAAACTATGATCAGAAGCATAAATTCAAGATACCCATGGGTCATTTAAACCCTGAATTCGCAGACATGCCATTGTTTCCCTCTGTCACAGATCTTTACAACCGCACATTTGGTTTCAAGTATTCTGCGATGCAAGTATTGACTGCACAAGAACTACAAGACACTGGATGCATGGCTTCAGAAAAGAAAAAGAAACGATGCAAACGTCTGTCTCGAGAAGTCGAGAAAGCCTTTGATTCTTATACAGAAAGCGTCATAAGGGAGCATTCCTTAAGTTACAATACAGATCGAAAGAGGGATTTAAAACTTCATGAGATGTTGGTGTATCGAGTATGTGGTATTCTGAGAGAGAAGTTAAAGGGTCAGAAGGGATTTAACTCATTGATTAGTGGTATGTCCTCAAAGACAAACTGGGAACCCAGAACGGTTAGTGAAAAACTTCAACAACAGCATTATCTGACTACCGGCAAGCCCACAATAAACGAACTACTTCTTCAGAAACGAAGCGTTGCCCCAGCTCCAGGACCACTTCTCCCATCTCCATCTCTTCACAATGTTGTTCAGATTTCATGTGCAGGGCAAGCTGTGCTTGTCAGTGTTGATTCTCAGGGTGTCGCTAAGATCTTAGGATATGCTCCCTCTCACATGCAACCAACCCAGGTGAATTCTTCAACTCGATTTCCTCTTGTAAACCAGCAACATGTGCAACCCTTGGAGCCACATTCAGCAGTTGTCACAAATACCAACTATGTGCAATTGGCTCAGGCCAACAACAGTCAGAATTCAAGCTCAGTTATGACTGGTGTAGCATCTGTAATTAATAAGCCAGTGCAATCTGCTACATCTAATGTTGTTTCAACTGGAGTTAAGACATCAGGGCTGAACCTCAGTGGGAATTTTGTTACATCAAGTATTGCCCAAACCACCACCCATCCAGGTGGTAATGCCAATAGTACCGGTAAAAGTATCGTGGGGAATTCATTTCTCTCGTCCAAATTGGCTTTCAACAATGCTAGTACATATAAAGGCAAGAGGCCAGTTTTACCTGTGTCAGAACAGGGACTTGTTTCAGGGAAAAGCAATGGTAGTGGGGTTGTATTGGGGGTTAGACACAGTCAGGCAAACTCATGGACAGCTCCATCCACGTCAACCACTTCAGCTGTTTCACAGGCTAACCCGACTGGCAGTAGACTTTTCATCACCAGAATTAAACGTGTGCAAATTCCAACCAGTGCAGTTAGCAAGGTATGTAACCATTCCAAGTGTTTATAGTGTGGTATACTTCACTCAGGCTCAGTGGTTGAGGAGTCTTGCTCGTATGCGAAAGGTACCGGGTTTGATTCCTGCTGGGAGCGTTGCATTGTGTCCTTGAGCAAGACACTTGTTCCAATCCACTCAGCTGTAAAATGAGTACCAGTATTGATGGAGAGTTAAACTGCCATGGACTGGCGGCCCATCCAGGGTGAGTAGTGTACTCTCTTCCGCTTGCACCATGGATACCGTGAATAAGCACTGGCCCTATGGATCTAATGGCTCTGATTGATTTAGCTTTTAACAAACTTCACTCAAGGTGTTGATTATTGGCACCTTTTGTTCATCATTAAATCCAATCATTCCTGGAGGGCTTATAGAGCCGGTGCTAATGTTGAATGCACCTGGATGGGACACCAGTTGACGAGAGGTCAAGTCTCCAGCTGAAACTGGTACTCATTTCACAGCTGAGTGAACAGGAACAAATGAGATAGTGTCTTGCTCAAGGACACGGCACAGCACCCTAGCTGAGATTCGATTCCAGTACATCTTGTGTACTGGGCTACTGCACTCCCATCATTTATACATGGTGTAAAAGTGTCCGTTTTCTGATCTGTTTAAATATCTATAGACAAGTGAGTTAATAGTAGCAGAATTGATTCGAACATGCTGATAATAGAAATCATTCCCATCAAAATTGGTTAAGATTATTTAGCTTTTGCAATTTTCAGGATTGAATATGCAAATTTGTATGCTAACTTGTGATGTATGACTGGGTACCTTGTATCAATTTTTATTTAAAGAATTAGTTCAGGGGTCAAACAAATGTATCTTATTTGAAAAACGACTTCAAAAGAAACTTACTTTTTTCTGTTAAGGCGATATCAAAGTTTATAGTTTGGCATCTATGTTGAAACGTCTGAAA
>JAIGNY010000287.1:85000-89749 GCA_020152595.1 Chiridota heheva | reverse complement strand
AAGGCGGCCCCACAGAGAAACGGGGCAGGTCGCCCTGTGAAAAAGCAAAGCCATGGGTCTGTTATAATTGATAAAAGCTGACCAGTTATTGTCTTATTGCCCTTCTTTATGAAATTGTACAAATTTATTCTTTGAATTGCATAAATTTGCATATCATTAATAAATTGCCATTTTTTCAAAATTGTGCAACTTTCCATTTTGGGGACAACCATATTTCTCATACTATACCTCTAGACTAAGTCTCCACCAAATTTCATGTAGATCTGAGAGGGAGACCACAAAACTCAATTTTTAAAGGCTTTTTTGCATCTTGGCCCATGGTCTACTTGAGCCCCAGGTGAATGACCTATTGTGTACAGTGCAACATAAGCTGATATTGTCTTGTTATCTGTATTTAATCAGAAACCGAAACAGCGTCGAAGTTTCTTGTCCAAACACCATATATACGCGGTTTGCAGGAATACAAGCAAGATGACTTGTAAACACATTAAAGAAAGGTTTTCTCAAATAATGACATATTTGCAGGAAGAGTAACCTCTCTCGGACTCTCGGGCAGGGGGAAATGAACCCCTACAGTTTCGTAGTAGAGCATGCAAAACTCTACAAAACAGTCATGGGTTTCACGTAATTTTTCATGTCGATTATGTGAAAATGTACATAAAAATAGTTGGAATCATTAACGAAAAGAAAACCTCTCTTTGGGCCTGGGGATTACTACTATTTAAACTTTTATCACATTTATAGATTTAAAACAGCCAAACAGTCAAATTTGTTTTATAGGCAATTGCTGTTTATAAAATTAACATTCTTGATGAACAGTAATAATTAAAAAACAAACACTGGTGTCATCTTTCAGAATTCTTTTGATGTAGAATTTCTGAAGGTAAGGAATACTTAGCATTCCTTAGAATAAAGGTTTCTTTACTTGGCCTTCTAATGAACAGATATTTTGATATTCCCACTTGTTTAGATAATCCTCTTTGAAAGGCATCTTATTTTTTCATTTTCACAACTTATTTTTCCTTTTTTGTTATGATAGAGGCAATAATTATAAAACATTTACCCAAATTTTTCATCTTTTAAAGCAATCTAACCTATATTTCCCATATATAGTAACATTCATTCTGTCAGAGAGTTACTTTACTGGAAGCAACCATGAATTTTGTTTATACCGCACTGTAAAAGCTTCCGTACTAATCTATTTGCGTGAAATCAGCTAAATCAGCAGGTCTAGAAAAAAGGCGAGTTTAGATCGGTGTTAGACTCAAACTTGGAGCCACTATAGTAATATACTTGACTGACTTGACTTAAGAGGCCAGGTGAAAAACTATTGGAAGTCTACCTACCAAACTAAAACCAAGTCTAAACTCTAAATTTTAACTTTTTTCCCAGCTAATTTTACAATGAATAGTCCATTTCCTCTCACAAAGGAGGAAGCAATTTCCTTCATAGAAATCACTTTGGAGATAAAAGATGTATCACGAAAGTTAAAAACCAGCCGTGTTGCTTTAATTGACAAAATTGTGAGCAAATATCGACAAAAAATTCCAATGCAGAATATTACAATATTGTGTTCACCACCGGCGGAGAATAAAGTACTATCTTATGCTGAGATCAAAGCAGCGGTGTTTGCAAGAATAGGAGGTAACTGTGTTGTGTTAAATACTTTCTTAAAATTTCTGTTGAAAAGGTTGAATATCAGTACCTTTCATTTTTGGATACGTTATGAAAACCTCGGAACATTTGAACAGTTCCATATGTGTCTTGCTGTGAAAGACCTGCATTTTGACGGAAGTGTGGATGTTATCGATGGCGGTATGTATTATCCATCAATATATCGGTCAGTATCACTCAATTTTGAACACGAATCGCCAATTTACTATCAGTCACCGAGATTTCATAAATTTGTGAAAAGACAAAATGGAACTATCGATTGGTTTCGTGAAGCCGAAACAAACGGCAGGTATCTCGAGATGAAGCATGTAAAGGCAGGGAATGTGGATTGGATCAAACGGGCTACTCTGGACCTCAAGCAAGTCACATTAGCAAACCACGAGGAATTATTCAACCATATGTTTCTAACGGATCCTACGAAATCATACCCATGGCAATGGCTCATCCCGAGGGCTGAATCTTATGCAAATGAGCGACTTCTTTGGATCAAAGGAAACATGGTGCTTTCTCCAGATGAAAATCGGAGTATAATTTGTATTAAAAAACTTAATACAATGGAAGATGTTTTAGAATCATATGCAAAATATTTTCCTTCTTTACCAAGCAAAATGGTGGAAGCTACATACAGCAGATTAGGCTATTTTGACGGACTACAATGAATGCTTCGAGAGATCAGACGTGAAATTTGTTACATTACATCCCAGTCATTCAGAAGTTGTGCTCCATTCGACTGCTTGAACGTTGGAGCAGCTATTCGTAGGCAGATCCAGGAAGAAGGGAGATGCCCAGTCTTTAGTGTTGGGAGAAGTCCAATTTTAACAATTTAAGGACTGGTATAATTTTCGGTGGACATTTGTATTCCAAAACGTTAATTTTTGTCTAGTTACTATTGTAGTATCATCTTACTAAGATTCACCCCTGGTCTGAGAAACTTGTTGAAAAAAGTTTCTCGTAATGTTATAACGTTATGCACTGTGCATGGAAGTTCGCACTTGTACTGAGACGAGCTTCCTTCTTAAAAATAGGTAAAATCCTACATCAACTGGAAAATATTCCGAATGCATATATTTGTCTTTTTTTGTAACTTTATGAAAGATATATATTGACAACAGACACCCTTAACTTTCGAAATAGTTCATTAGACGATATACTTTTGGAGAATAGTTCATTGTTTTACACCATTGACTGATTGAACATCCCCTTTTTTATTCGTGGTGGCTTGATTTTAACCTCTTGATTTTAACCTCTATCGTAGTATGTTGGTTGGTTCTGGACAAAAACCTAGTTTCATATCTTTTCATAAGTATATATTTTGTTATCATCATATTTGGTAGGCCTATTAATTTTAGTGTATTTCTTTCTGTATGTATCCTTTTCCATATTCCAATGTTTCGCGCATGTCTGTGTTTTCCAAAGGGGCTTTAATTACTACAAGTATGGTTTAATACTTTTCATAGAGTTCCCTCAAACATTTTGTATTTTCTTGCAAAATTGTTTCTTGTACATATCTTGGGTTAAAAGCTTGTCTCAATAAAAAACGGAAAGTTAAAATCATACAGACTACACACTCAATTAGTGTTCATATTATCAAGAAGGCCTACAGAAACCTACAACATAGGGATATCTGAAAGATTACGTCAGTTTTTGTTCTTCTATTAAGAACAATTACTGTACATCAACAATGTTTGTTGGTTTGGTGAAGTTGAAAAGGCCAAATCATGCTAACGTGGATACCGTGAAGATACAATCCAAGAGTCATCGGTGTAGATTGAGGTGTAGTTGCAGAGTTGGCGTTGTTAAGGTTGATGAAGAGGTTTGGGTGGGTCTGGGCGTTGCGGAAAGTGGAAAGACATAGGCAGATAGTAGGAGTATATTGGTGTGGTCCATGGAGAAACTTGGCCATGAGAAGGTGGCGAGAATAGATGGCCCTGGTTGATGTCTTGGTTCTTGTCGGGCTAAGTTTTGTGCTGATTGTAGGTAAACAGTAGCGGCGCTACAGGCTTGTTTAAGAAGAAAGGGGTGGGGATGGGGGGTGGGGGAAGCAAATTTGTCCCTTGCTTGCCCATAACCCAAATACTGGTGCCACCACTGTAGGTGAGCTTGGGATCTAGGCTTACTTAAAAAATGGAATTTAATGTAGTTAACAGCAGGAATGCGAAAGATTGCCGATGAGCGTGAGGTTCGGGTTAGGTTGGAGGTTGTTGAAGTGGCAAAAATGCATGTAAACAGTTTTGTCTTTGGAGAGCTTACGCTCATTATCAGATTATCGTTGCAACAGTCTTTTAACCGGTTCCCGCTAAGTTGGAGCCAGGGAGGAGAAAAAATAGTAAAATCACCCATATAGAGGGCGTACTTGATGTTAGGCAAATGATTACTCAGAGGCGTAGAAAGCGGGAAAGAGAATACAACCCCTAGAGGATTTCAATTATCTGCTGCATGTTTCTTCCAGGTTGGGAAGTGAATTGGGAAATGATTAATATACCGGGGTAAATTGAAAATTATTATTCTACCTTAATATATATATATATTAATATATATATATATATATATATATATATATATATATATATATATATATATATATATATATATATATATATATATATATATATATATATATATATATATATATATATATATATATATATATATATATATATATATATATATATATATATATATATATATATATATATATATATATATATATATATATATATATATATATATATATATATATATATATATATATATATATATATATATATATATATATATATATATATTTATGTATATATATATATATATATATATATATATATATATATATATATATATATATATATATATATATATATATATATATATATATATATATATATATATATATATATATATATATATATATATATATATATATATATATATATATATATATATATATATATATATGTATATACATATATATATATATATATATATATATATATATATATATATATATATATATATATATATATATATATATATATATATATATATATATATATATATATATATATATATATATATATA